>JAOBBB020087268.1:0-13540 GCA_025331005.2 Zoanthus gigantus
AGAACGAACGAGAAAAGTGATTTTTCTGAGCCGTCGTCGTTCGCGTTCCCGTCCTCGTTGCTTAAAGTCCCTAATATCACAGGAGTAGTAACCCTGGGAGAGTTACCACCAAAGGAGGTCACACAGCGAAATGACCAGTTAGAAAAAGTAAGAGGACTGCATCATTGAGGATCACACCGGTTATTCAACAATTCATTTGTAGGATGATATTATCACCAAAATCCACGCCTCAAAATGCTATAGCATCAAGAATTTAAGCGTCGAGAGCTTTTCTGGAAATGCTTTACTAGGCAAAACCCCTGACACTACTATTTCAGAGAGTGACACTGTTATTCAAGGTGTAAAGGGGAAAGACCTCCTTTCAGATGGAGAAATGACAAAACCAATATCTGAATTCAAGTTTGTAGACAAACTAAATATTTTTACGTCATGTCAAATCAAAGCACGTAAAAAAAAGATATCTTATGTTTTAAATGTAAAGGTAATTACTTGCCCATGTTGTGGCACGTCCCAGAGATTTGCATCTGCAAAATCTGGGATCACAGCGCGATTGTGTGCAGAGATAGATGGGAGAGATATATGGTTCACGGAGTTCACGATGTTATGCAAAAATTGCTTCTTAAGGTCAATTTGACCATGCAAGCAAGATCTCATGAAATAACGAAGCTCTTCTTGGTATAGAGAATATCTCTCTTTGCTATGATACGAAGCCACGTTTTATAAAAGACAATATCGATTAGCACAAAAAACGTGCATAACAAAATTTTAATGTTCATTATACCTAGAGCAACATTTTAAATGTGCAATACCAAATTCAACATGAAAAAAACAGTGACTTTACTTAAGCTATCAAGTTACTAGTCTTCAGTTTTTTTTTAGTTAATGTTACGTTATAGTTGGCCTTGTACTATGAGGCCCTTTGTTTTACAATTTAAGGTATTTTTCAAGAAGAAAAAATTCCTTATCATGTAAGGAAGTAAGAAATATTTACTTAATAAACGATCCGAAATATTTTCTAAATGCCGTCACGTAATGTAATATCTCCTGTTTATGAATGAATAAATGAATTTGTACTGTCAGTTGCCTGACGATCGCCTTGTGGAGTGAAACTCAGGGTAGCGACAGCTAATTTTTTCCTCTGTGTTTTTCTTATTTTATCGCTCTACCTATAATGGTATTGAGCGCTCTTTACGTTCAAGCCATATTACTATTACTAACTTTTTGGTTACTATATTTTTCAACCGCCACACCGTGAGAGTGAGCTACAGCTGTACTGAAAACATGAAGAGTTTTGTGGACAGACACAACAAGACGGTACTTAAATGTAAAAAGCACCAACAAACTCAACAAAGTAATACAATCACTTACAACTGTAGACGTTTAGAACGTCAGCATTGGTCGTTTACATGATAAACTTTAAGAAGTGTAATTTACAGTATATTGGCAAAAGTAAAACCAATGTCAACATAAGGTTAAACAATCACAGGAACAACATAAGAACGTCAAAAATAAGGAATTACTGCGCGTGCGAGAAGTATTCTGGCAGAAAAAATTAAAAACCATAAAACCATACATCCTGGAGGCCTGAACAAGAGAACGGACTGAGGAAATTAACGCAAAAGACCTTTATTCAGTTCATAAATTGTCTTAGATATTAATATAAAGGGCGTAAAATCTTCCATTTATTTTACACACATTGTAAAAAAACAAGGGACGATCAATTAACTATTGTATTCGTCATAATTAGTCTAAGGTGCAGTATTGCAGTTTATCAAAATATCTTGATAGGATATCATTACTTTAAGAATTGGTATTTTGATATTTTATTGATATTTTGGTGATAACAGAATGATATTATCGAGAAATCATTTTCATCATAATGAGCATGTCAAATATCAAACTATCATTATCATATGAGATTATCGTGATAGTTGCTCAATAATTTTCTCTTGCAAATTCTGCAATTGTCACTATCATAATCATTAACTTGAAAAAGTGGTAAATTGAGATATCAAAGTATCACTATCAAATCTTGAGAATAGCATGGAAAAGTATATTTCAGAATAGCAAGCCATGATATCACGTATCACTCTCATTCTCAAATCTCTGTCAAGTGATATGTAACAAAGAAGAATAGACACTGACAGTGATTGTTTGATATATCATGATAATATCAAAATCTTCCACATAACTATGCAATTTCATGAACATTTCCTCTTATTAACATTTTTAAGATGCAATACTGTAACATTTGGTTTGTGAATGACTCTTTCAACATCGCTGTTGAAAGAGTCATTCACATACCAAAACAAAATATTGCGTTTGTATTGAGTTATTTTCCTTGTATATCAAAATACTGGTTTAGTGTTGACGCCTTTGATTTCAGAAAACTTGGAGAGATGCGGATGGAATTGACATTTAGGATTGTCTGGGAGCATACAAACAGCTTCCGTGTGACTGGAAACATGGAAAATGTCTACTAAGAATTTAACGTGTTGAAGTAGTAATATGGCGCCTGCACTGCCATTTTTCGTCTGATTTCTTAGGTAGGGCACTAGCCCACATGGTCTGTCGTAACCTAAGTACTTCAGTCTTCCAATATCAGCTATATCTCGAGAAAACGTGCGCAAAATGAAAAGAAACAATTGTTTCAAGGACTCGCTAGTGAACATTTCTGTCATGTTCACCACAATTCCACAAGGGCGAATTAGCCCCAGCATACCTGCAGTGGTTTCGAAAAATTGACTCTTCTTATTTGGTCGTTTGGGGCATCTTCTAGGCAGACTTTTTCAGGAAGCAGGCCTACTTCGCATTTATCAACGTTAAATTCTGGTGATACTGACAACTCCTCTGCTTCTTGCGGCTCCTTCATATGCATTTCGCAAAATTTGGAAGGCTCTTGACTTTTCCCAACCGGCTGCGGAGAATTCGTACAACAATGAAAAATAGGGGGTAAATCTTTACGCATTTTTACTTTAGTGGCCGGCAAAGCACGTTTAGGTCTTTCTAAATACTCATTGCCATCAACAGTGACATAGCCTTCAGAGCAACCGGGGGCCGTGCAGCTGTGTTGTACCCATTTATTTGGGCGGGAACAAATTTCTTCCCACATAAACTCGCAAATGTGTTCAATATCTAATCTCTTGCTGAGAGGGGAAATGTTAAAGCTGATTTGTTCCAGTTTCTTAATTTAGCTGTAGTACCTTATAATCCAAATGAACCATGCATCAGCAATTCGTTGCTCATTCAGGTGCCACTCGCCTTCGATTGTGCGTGTGAATTCCATCATTTCACATAGTCTTTTCTCATCCATTTCTCGGAAATTTACATTGTAAACTTTCGCTCTGGAGTTGAAAGTTGTACCTGATACCCACAAGTTAGTAGACACATCATTCAAAAGTTTCTTTTCGAATACTGTTTGGCATGTAATTTGTAGGTAGCCTTCATCATCAGTGCCAGCAAGATCTGTGAAAATGCGGCGATTATCCTTTGTAATTTTGTAGCTTGGAAACGACGTTGTCTTACATTTAGCACATTGACCATGGAATAATGCTGCAACGTAATAACCTTTTGTAGTATAGACCAAAGGAAACGAAGGCCTGTTATCCACTTTGATTTTGGAACCACAGCATTCTGTTTTGTAAGAAATCAATACAACCGGCTTGAACGCAGCCTTACCGCTCCTTTTAAATAGCCTCTCGGCTATATTTACGTGCAGTAAAGGATACTTATTACTGATTAGCTTGTATACCAACTTGCAATTCTCGCGATTTTTCAAGTCATATACCGTCATATTATGTGCTGCTCTCAAGCTCTGATCGAGACATATTTTTGGGGAAGCACTTTCCACATTTTGATTTCGAATTAGCTCACTAATTAATTTCCATCGGTTCGGCAAGGCTTTGGGAAAATGTTTCACTGCAAAAAGCAATGCATTAAGTTCTTTGGTAAACGTAGACAGAAAGCATATCGTACTGGTGGTTTTTACAGCTGTTTGCTTGCGGTTAGCTTTTAGTTGTTGTAAAGGGACAGTGTTGTATTGAATTCGGCACTAAACAAATATAACACTTAATTGGTGAAAAAAAAAATCCGTAATGCTAGTTATTGTGTCCCAGGAACAACAACTTAAAAACAGAAAGTGTGTTCATTTGACAGGCTGCACTTGAACGAAGTTTCTCAGTGAGACAGCATGTCGCTTTTGACGAAACTTCCCGAAAACTTGACTAAACAATTAATTTTAAACGTATCACTGCAGCTCAATCAATTTTATTTCCATGGTGACATGTTGCTAACAATACACTTCGGTTGGTGCAAGCCTATTTAAATAGTTTAGGTTGCCTTGGCGAGTACATCTTTTTCCCGTTACTTACTATCACTGCTTCGTTTATTGGTACAAATGGTACCTTGAAAATCAATGAGTGTTGGGAGGAGCCATCTATTGTGTGATTTAATGTTTGTGCGAGGAAAGGTCAGAAAAAGACAGCTGGTCTCAACGTGATAGCCATACATCCAGCGAGAACTCCAGCAGGAGTTTAGAGCTTCCAAAGATAACGCGCAAGACCATGAATTACCGAGGCTGATGGTAGACTATATCTCCTTTGAAAAGCTCCACCAAGTGATGTTTCATAACTAAAATCAGATATTGGCAGCTTATGATGAGCTAACACAATTTTATAATATGCTGGATCAGTACAAATCAAATTCCACGATGGACAGAAAGACTCTTTTGGCTTTAAACGGTGGGGGACAGTGGACCAGGGACTTTAAAAACGGTTCATGTACAATGGAAAAAACATGCCTCAACAGTACCGGTTTTATTCAGCCTGCGTATGTAGTGAAGATGATGGCTCTTGATGATTTTGACGGGTTTAACGATCGGCAACTATTTGTATGCCCGAAAGAGAGAGATGTGGACTATCAAGAACTTACACCAAAAGACCCAAATATCCCCAACTTGAAACGTGTATACGAAATAATAAAGGACTTGCATAACAACCAAACCACGTATACGTTCTGCCAAGAAGCCCAAGCAAAATTTGAAGAGTATCATGACGAGCTGAAGAGGTGAAAACTGGCTATCCCGGATGACAAGAACAGACACAGGATTATTCCAAAAGCCGTAGGGCAAATGGCTCGAGTAAGCATGATATTGCATGTCCTGGACTTTGCTGTGGAAGAAGCATTTCAAGAAACTGGAGAAAACCAAGAGCTGTGTACGAAACAAATTCCAACGATGATTTCAGAAAATACGGTACGTGCAGCAATTGCGATTCTAAACCACGTCATGGAGACCAAGTTTGCTCTAATGCCTCCTGAAGAGAAGTTGGAAAATGAGTACAGCATCCAAGCAAGCAATGACGTGTCTAATCAAGAGAATGCTTTGCAGGAGGTGAATTATGACGAGATGTTCCATGCAGACATTTTGATTGAATGATATGACAAGTATGTTTAGAAAATTTTGCTATTTAAAGATAGAGTAATGAAGGCAAGTGACATATCAGGTAGGCACCTAATGCCATCAGTAACAACTGCTGACAGTAGAACCAACAAGTACCCAACTGTAGCAGCGGAATCCATTCTTAAATCACTGCAGACACTTGGATTTGGGGATATCCAACCGAAAAGTGGCAAGGGACGTGAAATGCTCGGAAATATCGGAAGAAGCTAAGGCAAAGCTTGCAAGACTTGATATTAACGAAATTGACTATGACAAAGTTTGTCAATAAACATTATTACGTAAGGGTAAGGAATAATACTACCTAAAGGAGTGTAACTATTCAATACATGGAATGCCGAGTGCAATAATAATGATAAAAACATTTTTTGGGAATGAGTTTGGAAATCATTTTGGAAATTATTTACAGGCTGTCTTTGAATTATGTGAATACCACCATCATACGAATGTAATAGTAATTAGAATTATAAAGCTGGAGAATATCACAATTTATCACTCTATTATAGGAGTAGAAGGAAACCTTACTTAATAAAATATTCTGATAATATGATTTATTACTATATCACAGGGGGATGAAGACATTCTTACTTAATTAAATATTCTGATATCATGATTTATCACTATATCACAGGGGAAAGACGACATTCTTACTTATTACATATTGTGATAATATCATGATTTATCACTATATCACGGGGGGAAGAAGAAATTCTTACTTAGGCCGTGTTCTATTGGGATCAACCGTTTTTGGTTGGTTGGGTTGGTTAGGTTTTTTTGTGTTCTATTGGGAAAAAACCGTTTTCTGTTGGTTCGGTTGATCAACCATTTAAACTCGCTCAAATGCAGGTTGAAATGGTTGGAAACGGTGGGCAGCAAACGCTGACTTCGCGTTTGTACTGGATTGTAAACAAAAAAAATGGCGGCGTTTTTTCCCGAAGCTTCAACTTCAAGTTATAGTTTTTCTACTATTAATTTGGACGAGATGTCTACAGTTATGGAAAACACGGAAGGTGAAGAAAATAACCCGCTCCCCCTTGTTTGCCCAACTCAGCTCCGGACAGAAGACATCTTCATGCGCTGGTCGGACGAAAGAGTAAAATTGTTACTTGTGCTGTATCAAGAAAACGAAAGAGAATTCAGCGATGTCAACTATAAGAATTAAACGGTGTGGGAAAAGATTGTCTCTGGGATGAAGGAAAAAAGTTTTTATCCGACAGCAACCCAGTGTGCCAACAAATGGAAGCAGTTAAAAAAAGAGTTTCACAGAGGTAGAGGATAATTTATAGGATAGATTTTGGCAAGCCAAAAGTTGCAAGTTTTATCAAGAATTAGGCAACACTTTGGGTTACAAGCCGGGAGTTAACCCTGTCGCCACAGCTTCCAGTTCGGGAAGGGGTGAATTAAGAGAGATGGCGACGAAAACGGGCCAAGAACAAGAACAAGAAAAAAAGGAGGAAGCTTTACCAACATCCGGTAAAAAAAGAAAAAGGAACGACAGTGGACAAGCGAAGAACAAGCTGACGCCATTTTGCAAATGATGAGAGAAGCGAGAGAAGAAAAAATGGCGCGAGAAGAAAGGCACTTTGCAGCAATGCAAAATATGCATGAGGACAAAATGAAGGTTTTATCTGGACTCTTAGAACTCTTAAAAAAGCATTAATGTGGTTCTTAAACGTTAATGGGCATTTCATGTTTTTGTTCAGTTTGGTAATTCAGTCCAATTTGTTTTTTTTGATTATGCAATTTAAGAAAAAACTTTGCATTCAGAAAGACGCAATGCAGATGGATAAGAATGCTTTTACCAAAAATGGTTTTGTATATTTATCTAAAATGAAGATGTGAAAAATATTTTTCAATTGTAAATTTGTTATGCAAACATGCCTTGTGAGCTTTTATAAAAAAATAAGACGGCATTGTACTCAGGAAGTTACAGCTTTAAAATGTATAAAAAGTTTGAAGCTATTTGATAAAACAGATACAACATTTCGTTCATGTATCATGTTCTTGTTTCTGTTTTGTGCTCCTACCCTCGATAGTCTGTTCTGGGCTGTAAAATTGCTGATGTTTGTTTTAATCTAAACACAATTTTGGATTTTCCAAGATTTTAAGTTTCTTTTGTTTAACATAACAGGCTGATTGAAGACATTCTTTAGTAATGTTTACAAGTTGTACGGGTTATATCCTGTAATAGTTTCACGTTTGAATGGGGCATTCTATGGAAGTGTATTGCTAAACGTTCGTTTGTAACCTTTTGATCACATTCTTTGGTAATGTGTTGAACTTAGTTTATAATGCTTGCTCGCATTCATTGTATTACATTCTATGGAAATGTTTCTGGCAGACGTTTAATTGTCACATAAAGAGCACATTATTTAGTAATGTTTACAAGTTGTCACGAATAATAACCTGTCCGATATGTTGATCTTTGGAAATGTCTTGCTAAACGTTCATTTGCGACATATTGGTCACATTCTTTTGTAATGTGTTAAGCAGTTATACTATTTTTATCAATTTTTCCTGTTACTTCTCACATATTATGGCAGTGTGTCTTTGTATACAATAAAATGAGTATTCTATGGAAATACATTACAGATGCTCGGATTGAAGTGGTTAAATTCTTTAGCAATGCGTAAAAAAAATGTTTAAGATGCAATCGCCTGAATTGCAAGACCTTAAAGAATCAATTGCATTCTTTAGAGCTGAATATTTACTACCACCACATTCTCATTAATATTGTACACCATTTTCTTTAAATTCAAAGTATCTCCAAACATTTTCGCTGTGTTCCTACTTGGAACGTTTATCTTTAGAAGTTTGGGTTGATATATTGAAGTTCTTCTGCGCTCTCAGAGTTTTTAATTAATTTTTCAGATGTGTTCAACCATGGCATTTGGGCTGAGGCTAGTCTTCTCAAGGACCCTGACCTTAAACGACTATCAGAAAATCTGCAGTCAACAAGTATTTCCGCAAGGGCCATTGGTACAGTTGGTGTATACGAACGAGCCTTCAGAAGATGGAGGGAATTCACGATACACCGAGATGAGCTGTCCGCGTTTCCAGTAGAACCCTTACACGTAGCATTATATTTACAGTATTTAATAGAAACCACTAAGTCCCACAGTTCCGTAGACTCTGCTTTTTATAGCATAAAGTGGGCTCATGAACTAGCAAGTTTGAAATCACCGACGGACAATATATTAGTAACTAAGGTTAGAGAGGCGGCAAAAAGAATGATTGGAACCGAAAAACACAACAGAAAAGATCCTTTGTCGGTTGATACACTAAAACAAATCGTAGAACACTCCGATTTGTCCAATACTTTGCAACTCGGAAATATTTGCATGTTCGTTCTCAGTTTTTCGGGATTTTTGAGGTATGACGATGTAAGCAGAATCAAAAGAAACCAAATATCGTTTCGAAACGATCATATGGTTATTCAGATCGATAAGAGTAAGAATGATCAACTGCGACAAGGCAAGGAAGTGTTTATTGCTAAAGCACAAGGCAATATCTGCCCTGTTAAAATCCTTAGTGAATACTTGTCAAGAGTTGAAATTGAGTCAGATTCCACTCAATATATTTCTTGTCAACTCATAAAGACCAAGTCAGCTTATAAGTTGGCCGACAGGAACAAACCTATTACCTACTAAACATATAGAGAGCATTTCAAAAACACTTTGAAATCGCTTGCACCAGACACTAGAATTTATGGAACTCAGTCCTTTAGATCGGGAGGAGCAACATCAGCTGCAAACAATGATAATAAAGAAAGAGTTTTTCAGAGGCACGAAAGATGGAACACGGTAAAAGCTAAGGACGGATATGTTGAGGATAATGTGTCTGAAAGGCTTTCAGTTTCAAAGTCACCCTGGTTATAGTTTTCAAACTTCGCGTACTGCGTCAAGCCCTTTCTTTGTCTTTCTATAAAAGGTGTTACTATACGGAGCAGACCGACGCCACCAAAATAAACCTGATGGGATATATTTTGTGTGTTGCTTATAGTGAAGCTGAAATATGTAATTTCTGGCGTTTGAGTGAATGTAATGAACGAATTAGAAAAAAATAGATATTTCTGCGGCACGGAACCAGCAAAGACTGGGTTCCAGTATAGTGTACAGGATTGTGGGTAATTAAGGAGTATATAAAGACGTGAGAACACGTGTAGAGCCATTCTAGGTCTGCTCCAGCTACGTTGTTACGTTTTTGAAAGTTGCTTGAGAAATGACAAGATTAATTTTCTGATAACTTGTGCGAAAAATGTAAAGAAATACGTGTATATATTGTTAATAATGTACCTAAAAATAGGAAAGCTAAAGGCTTGTTGCTCATCCCACTATTTGGTTGTGAAACATAACTCAATATTGTTGAAATTGTTTGTAAATAGAAGCTTGTTAACCAAACGGCTATTTGGTTTTGAACAGAAACGTTTTGTAAATAGAAATTTATGTAGCTATGTAAATGAATATTAGCAATGTAAAGCATGCAGAGCACCTTTAGACCCCGGAGGACGTGGTGTTGCGAGTTCGGGGAATACGTTTCCAGTTTCCCACTGGGTTTTATGGTTTTTCGTATCCCGCAAGCCACACGCCTGCTGCTATAAGGTGTTACTGTACGGAGCAGACCGCCGCCACCAAAATAAACCTGATGGGATATATTTTGTGTGTTGCTTACAGTGAAGCTGAAATTAAGTTTTATCTTAAAGAATCGTCCACCTTTTCTTAAAGAAGAAATTCCTCCTTGAATTTTCGCTTAAACGAGGGTTAAAGTTAATCAGCTTTCGAACAATCCGGCCCATGAATTTGATTCCCCTGGACACGGCACAAGAGCCTGCAGTCTTCCCATAATCATTAAGTGAAGAAAGTTGTTGGAGATAGGGGGAGGAGGGTCGTTTGCTATCCTGGATCAACAGCCTGGAGTTGGAGCTGCTAGGGAGACTAAGTGGCCAAGGTTATGCTTCGCATTTTGTATCTTGACCCAAAGGGATGTAATGTCCCCACTAAAGCCCGGGGGAGGGAGACCTATCCAAACGCGGAGGCAAATATTGCGGCGACAATATCCATGCCATTTAGCACAGGTATCGCACAAGAGAATACATGCGATTTCTCGGACAAAGAGATCATCTTTCAAATTAAGCATGCGGATAGCGGTGGCAAGGAAATCATTGATTCAGTAAACCGAAACTTGTCAAAGAAAACTGTTTAATCATTTAAACAAGCATTAATAAGTGACAAGTAATTAAACTTGCTTGTGTAGGCGAGGATTAATTTTTTTTAAAAAACACGTTTTTACGAAGTGGTGCAACATGGGGGACAGCGCTGTTTTTCATTATCAACAAAGTTTGATTCTTTAGTCGCCCTTCAGATTAGCAATTAGTTGATTTAGGAAACTGCATTTTCGTCGCATGTTGTTTATATAGCATTTTTACTGCTGTGAAATTATCACCAGGCAATCGCTTTATCCATATTGCTTGTGTCTGAGCTGGTTGAGTTTTTTTTTTAATGCAGTTTTTGAACTAAATTGTAATTTGATTGCAAGCTTGAATTACAAATTTTTAAATTTCCTCAGTATCTTGAAATGCATCTCAAAAACAACATGTAAAAGTGAGGTGCCAAAGGCAAACCGTTTGACTTGCGAAGCAAAATTTAAGTACTTGAATAATTTAACTACAACTGAAAGAATATTTTTTTGTTTTAAAGTTTGTTCCTGCAATGTATAATTATAAACGTGTTATAAAATAATATCTTTTATTGAAATTTCTAATTCTTGCCAGTTACGAATTCTTGCTCGTGAATTTTACAATATTTCCCTCAGAAATGTTTGATCATGAGCTCAAGTGTGGCCAAATGTTATCTTAGGCACCAGTTGGACCAACATTTTTTAAGCATTTTTGACTGAAAACAGGAAAACAGAGAAAACAATACGATTATTGCTGTATCGACAGAAGGACACTAACTCTTTAAAGCCTTACAGTTTTCGTTTTTTTTTAACACTAAACAGGTATCTAGATCTTGTGCTTTGCCTTCGTGACGGAGAACGACAAAAATATTATCTTTTTATGATTGAGTTTTAGGGGTAAATTTAAGTGAATGAATCAGTACTTGTTATAAAATCTTCTCGGAGTGTTTTTTCATTGTATTTTCAACCATAAAAAGTGGCTTAATCAGAACTAAGTAAAATGGCTTGATTGTCTATTGATCAAAGTCATGTTTCGATATATAACAAAGAGACTTACCATAATGTAGCTGGCAAAAGCTTGGGAAAGATACAATAATGATTATAACTTGAACTTTGTGACACTTGCTAGGATAACCGATCATCGTTTTAATAAGAGTCGATTGAACAACTCAACTTAGCTTTTTAAAATAAAGATGAAAAAAAATGACAGAAACTTCAATCTTTTCTGCTGTCATTCACCCTGACTTTATTTGATAACCAAGGGTCTGATGTGTACTCATCCTAACACTTGATCAACAATCTAACCCAAGCGAAAATTGATTTTCAGCTGCGATCCGAGAACTGAGTGAGCCGATTTACATACACTTAGACGTTTTCTGAAAACAAAAAAGAAAATGGTCTATGTTTTCTGGTTATACAAAAATAAAAAGAAAAAGGAATGTGCTTAAAACTTAAATCTAAAAATGTTTTATCAGCAGTTGTGCAAGATAATGCCCTTTGAAACAATTAAAAGATTGAAACATATTGAGGTAAAGTTTCTAAAGCTTTCTTTAGATTAGAAATTACTGGCATCAAGTGATTTTACAGTAGATCTGTGTTTACTCATCTGACTAAATCTTTTTGTGAATGGGAAGAAAATTTAACGAAAACCATAAAATATTAACCGATTAAAGGCTAGCTAATTTTTATATGGAAAGTGCAAAACCAAGTTATGAGTATCAAGTTCAGAAACACTTTTCTAGCAATCTATTGATTTTGCGATACTTTAACAATAGTCTTTAAAGGTATTTTAATAGAAAATATGATTTCCCAATGTGTTTTTTTCAACCTAAACAATTTAGCCGGTTCTTAGAGTGCATTTGTCTGATTGTTTTGTTTTCTGATACTTTTCGTGCAAGCAATTAACTTTTATTCATTTTTGTGTATATATCCTACACGATGTAAACAACCGGCTGACGGTTGTTGAGGACATATCTGAGCTCAAATTAGACAACAATCCGTATCATATAATAAATGTTTTTGTTCTAACATAAAGAATGAATTGCTTATCTATACAGATTCAATTCACAACAGCAGTTACGTTTAGTTTTATACAAATACTTGTTGTCAACCATCTTCACATGTTTAATTTCCAAAAACTATTTGCAAACTTTTTCACCTTCATAGCCGGCAAAGAAAATCAGGACACATTTCTGAACTTTGACGGCACGAGCTATTTCTAGCGTTCTTGGAAGAAAGCCTCTGTAGCTGTGTATGAAGGGCTACTAGTAAACTGAATAGGCGGTGGTATACAAATGCTCAATATCATTTTGTTTTATTTTGTTGTTCATGTTTATTATTAATTTTTTTGAATATTTTAGAGTGAAAATAATCTATTTCGTGTCCATGTACTGTAAGTGAAAGAATCAAAGGATTATGATTTTACTAGAAGTTTCTCATGGGAAGTCGAACGTGTTATATATCATGAGACAGTGAGAAAAAAGGCATCTGAAATAAGACAATGTACTCAGTCTTGATAATTTACATTAATACTCATTTAATGTTCAAAATTTTCAAATGGTTTAGGGCCGAAAAAGTTTTGTAGAGTAATTTATTATTGTGGGATAATTTCCGATCCGTATACCGGAGCGTACTTATTTATGCATGCAGTTTTATCGCGTATATTACTATAGAAGTTAGGGTCTGGGTAAGGGTTAGTGAGCTACGTTTCGGTGCAATGTGCACCATCATCAGGTTACAAATGCAAATATGTCAAAACTTACGATCTAAATAGTCAAAAACATTCAGTAAGGCGGTGTTTACATGATGCCGGATTGAGTTTCATTCCGGAACGAAATAAAATTCATTCTGTGTTTACATGAAAAATATCCGCAAAGGACTTCAGTCCGGAATGAAATGGAAAGCTGTGGA
>JAOBBB020087350.1:0-13539 GCA_025331005.2 Zoanthus gigantus
AGAAGAGTTAGCAAAGACCTGGCTAGAGATAGGTTAGCTTGGAAGTCAATTTTCTGAAAACCGTCTAACGCATGCCAGCATGTAAAACGGACGTAAAATCGAATATGATGATGATGATGATGATGATGGTCTGAAAAATCCATTTTAGTCATAAAACTGCGACTGTAATTTCATTCTTCTTATACATAAGCGAAACTGCTTAAATTGTTAGTGAATAAAAGGTGTCCTATACCTAATGTGAAAGTAACAACTACACTTTCCTTATAACGACCTTTGTAGTCGTGCATCTGCAATTTAAGTAATATGTCTAAAACTTGAAACTACACAAGTGTGCTAAGAAAAAACGTGTAGCCCGGTAGAGATTCAGCTGAAAACAGAACAACACTGGTAACTAGGGTAAAACTAACTGAGAAAGATCAAACTTCTAGTAACAGGAACAAGTCTGAGTAATCAAAAATCTGGGTAATCAAAAATAGAGAAATTGAAATTGACATGATAACTTGTATTGTCATACATCAAGTATAGATAGCACACGCATGTTAGTAGCTAACTTGAAGCCACCAAAATGTGAACTGAAGCCAACAAAAAACTTTTACCTAACAAAGCACAAGTGATACTGTATATCGCGATAAACTTAGTCACTTACCGGAGGTGTCTTTGATACAAGCTCTCTGTTTAACCGCTCAACAAATCCTGTTAGTAGAGTGTTACCCCCTGTAACTATCACACTGCTAAACAGACCCTGGATGAAAAACAAAAACCAATAAATATTAAGTTCTCAGTATGAACATTTCAAGGGCCAGACAACTAGATGGGAAAGAAGAGAAGGGAGGAAAACAAGGTACCAGGGAAAAGCAGGGAGCAGGAGAAGGAAAATGGAGTACCAGGAGGAGAATGGAGAACCAGAAGGAGGATGGAGTACCAGGAGGAAAACATAGTATTAGGAGAAAAACGGAGTACAAGGAGGAAGAACGGAGCAAGAATGGAGCACCAGGTAACTAATGGAGCGCTAGGAGGAAAACAAGGTACCAGGAGGAAAACGAAATGGAGAAGAAACGAGTAACAGGAGGAGAATGGAGCACCAGGGGGAGAATGGAGCACCAGAAGGAGAATGGAGCAACAGGAGGAAAACAGGGTATCAGGAGAAAATCGGAGTACAAGGGGGAAGAATGGAGCACCCGGTAACTAATGGAGCACCAGGAAGAAAACAAGGTACGAGGAGGAAAATGGAATGGAGAAGAACAGAGTAACTGGAGGAGAATGGAGCACCATGAGGACAATGGAGCAATAAGAAAAAAATGGAGTATCAGAAAAAAGAAATCTAGTGCCAGGAAAAAAACGGAGTACCACGAGGAGAACAAAGTCAGGAAAAAAACAGAGTACCAAAAGGAAATCAGTGTGTCTGGAGGAAAATCAAAACTAGAAGGAAAACAAAGTACCAAGAGGAAAATGGAGTGCTATGAAGAAAACGGAGTACAGGTAGGAGAACCTAGTACCAAAAGAAAAACCCTTGAAATCAGATTGAGAAGCATGTCGGCCCTGATGTAAAGCCACGGATGCCAACAGATACAACCAAGATACTATATATGCATTCAAAATTATTATTTTCACACAGCTAAATCAGATAAAAACAAGAAGCAAAAGTGGGTTGCCATGGAAAACTTTGTAGAATGTGTCTTCGAAATAATCAGTCATTTTTGTTATGAAGAGAAGGAGTTCTCAATGCAGTGAACACCTATTAATTGAAAGCATTTGAAGTTGTTCACTATGTCATTCATTTCCACCCATATCTGGCAAATTTCCACCCATATCTGGTTAAATGCCTTTTTAACAAATAGGAAAGTAGGTTGCTATCCCTTACCGCTCTGATGTCAATATCAGTCATTCCTACACTTGTTGTTGCTACTTGTGTTGCTCCCATTGCTGTGCTCCCTTCAATACCCTAAAACAAACACTAGTATCTTTAAAATAATTGTTATATTTTGTAATAATCAGAAGTACTTTTTACTAGATAGAATTGGTAAACTGATGATACTACTGATACTCTCAAAAAGGGGCTTTTCAGTGATAATTTCAAGAACATAATTAGTTAAACAATTACAGTATATATTTACTAATTAATTAAATCTGAAAATATAAATATATAAAAAATATATAAGCTGAGGAGGGAAATCTCAAGAAATTCACGCATCTTTTCTTTGTGACTGTTCCCCAGATTCATTCGAGCTAGCTCCTTGGTTTTCACCTCCATGGGGCCTTGAACAACAGTAATCTCTGCCATGTTCTTGTCTCTTATAGCTTTTTGTAGCCTTCTGTTTGCCTCACCGTACAACCCCTCAGCCATCTGCACTTCTTCTGTTCCTTACTGACAGATTTTTTTCCCTGTCCTCCAGCTTTCTCTTCTTCCTCTTCATAGACATGATGGCTTCTTGCTGTTCTTTGGCGTCCTTTTCCCTCTGGTCTTTGGCTTTCTTCTTTCTCTTCTGCCATTTGAGTGTGGTATACACTTTAAGCAGATCTGTGGGCCTCCATCAAGGATTGAGTGATTGGTATATAGCATGGGCTTGGCCATCTCCTGTAACTCTGACTGCATCTTTGGTTGTTCTCAATGCATTGATTGACTCATCAGAGAACAGAATATGTTCACTGTTGACAGTCTTTTTTTTGTTTGATGACAGGGAACGCTCAGAAAGTCTGTGTTGAGGATTTGAAAATGGCAAACAGAATTTCAATTCTGTAGCTATGTTACCAGTTATAGAGATATCCAACGGCCTGCTTCTGTAACTTTGACTTGAAATACAACTGTTAACCAGGTTTCTTGAAACCATGTTTATAGATTAAAGAAGAAAAACATAAACCAACCTTAACATTCGTTGGATCAAACAGTCCTTCACAAAGTCTAAATCTCTCCACAGCAAAACCATTGTTATAACCATTTGGAAACTCGTATTGAACTAAGGGAATGTTGCCAAGCATGCTGATGGGAAGACAGAAAGTAGAAATTATCTACAGATGACGTCACTGGCTTCTTGACTAGTTCACCATTTTACTTATTTCAGGAAGCAAGTACCATTTCTTATATATTATAATTATTTAAAACTATCAATGTAATTTAGTTTCGAGAGATCAAATAAAGTGATGTGTTCACGGCCGTAGCTAGCAGGGGGGGGCAGGAGGGGCAGCTGCCCCCAAATAATTTTTCAGTAGCATTTTGAGATAAAGTAGAAAAACCAATAACTGGAGACTAAAAACCGAGAGATACAACTTGATAGGAATTAAGTTATGCTACCATACTTTTTTTCCATACATAGTACCTCGGTGCATGGATGTGTATTAATTCGTCTCGGCATTCCTCAACTTTGTCTCGGGAAACATTGAGATTCTCAGAAAACAAAACAGATGTTTCCCTTGCACACAGTCATTACGTGTATATAGTGTTTTGCAGTTTGTTTCCTGTTATCTTGCATTGCATTAACAATGTTACTTTTGTCACCTGATTAGTCAAACACTTGACAACAAATCACACGAGCCGGTTGTTCAAAGGGTGATTCGTGCTAATCTGGGGTTATATTTTAACCCATAGGTTTGTTCCAAACTTACAGAGACAGATTTGATCTGTAAATATGGAATATCGAGTTACTTCCTTGGAAAATCTGAGCAATATTTTATAAGAATTTCTTTTCATTAAAGAAGGAATTGCTACTTTAGTTTTTAGTTAACACAAGGTTGAATTCAAACCACCTTTGAATAACCCAGCCCTGTGGTGCATTTAAGAAAGCTAGTTGTTCTCATCAACTCACGCCTCATTATATGGTCCATCAGCAACCTGGAGTACTGATGCTTGAAAATCCTGAAGCACTTCCTATTGAACAACATCAGTAATTAATAATAAATTAAACAATAATTATCACCTAAAAATGACTTCCACTGTGATACACACAAAATCAAATTTCATTAAGTTAGAGCTAAGAAAAACCAAAAGATAAAATATTTGTTGCCTAACAAAGTTAACCATCAGCATCAACACCATTATGGAAACAATGAGCAAGAACATCTTCACCTTTTTCAAAAATAACTTTGTCAAACTTTTCGATTTTTATATTGATCCACCACTTTGCTTGAATTAAGATCAAGGTAATTTTATTGTATATCAAGCTTTATCCTGTCAAGGCCAAGCTGTTGTTGTTACTCTCAGTGAACCTATACTAGTCTGTAACTTATTTTAATTAAATATATAATTTCTGTAATTACTTTTGTCATTTACAGTATTTATGATTGAGATTAGCATCTTAATAACAATAAAACAATTGAATGAAGAAAACAGACCAAAATGATACAAATTAAGAGATTGAGCTGCCTGTGGTGTCACCCAGTCACTTACCCTGACCATGAGGTTATGAAAAGACTTTGACACCTGTACATTCTTCTTGGTGAACACAGCAGGGCCCCCCTCACGTGATGCTTCTTTGCTGGCAATTAGGTATGGAGGGACTATTTCTACATTCATCTCTTCAAACAGCTGACGGCACTGAGCAGTGACAAAATCTCCAGCCAGGGGGGACTTTACAATTGCTTGCTGTAAAACATATCCATCATGTACAGGCACTGCACTTGTTAGTGAGGCTCCTGAGTCAATTACAAGGCCAGTAGAGCGGCCGTTTGCAAAAGCTGTCAATACAGCGTTCTTGCAAAGAAAAAAGGCAGGAACATCATATGTCTCAAACATTACTTCTGTGAGTTTCTCCCTTTTGGCTCGAGAGTTCCACTGCAGATCATTAAAAAAATGCAATTCATTTTACAAAAGCTTTAATTATTTAATTTTGGAGTTTTACATTTGATATTCCAGTTCCTGATATTTGGAAGTGTTCCTCCAAAAGATTTATAAATAACAAGGAAACTCAATGTGCTAGTATTACCAAAAGAAAAAGCAATATGAAACTTTTAACGAAAAATAATAAATTAATAATAAAAGTAAAATAATCTGTATGTGGCCAGTTCCTACATGTTGGGGTTTAAAAATTATCTAAACTGCTAATATTTGCCATCCAGTGGTTTCAAAGGGTTAAAGTTTCTGTCCACTACTAGCAAGCTGGTTTTTCTATTACTTTCAGTTTTTAAGTTTCTTCAAAACAATAAAAGTAAAATAAAGAACTGAGTTTTATTTTTAAGATTGTTGAAAACTCTTGAAGAATAAAACTAACTATAAATCATATAGTTCCTTATTGCACACTATCACTATTTAGTAATTAACTTTTTAGTTAATCGACTAATATCTTATGCATTATTTATAAATCTGCCACTAGAACTTTTAAATATTATTGTAGTTATTTTGTTAGCTTTGCCTTCTGTCTACAAGGTCCTTGCTGCACATAGATTTTAACATCTTTCTGAGCTTATTTTCTGCCAAACTTGGCAAGACTTTCCAGTCTTAGAAGGCCAATAAATTGAATATTTTCTCAACTCTACTTAGAGGTAACCTGTGATGGATAAGCATCCTGTTCAGGGTGGATCAAACATTCTCATTCACTTAGCTCTACAGGGCCGTACCTAGAATTTTTTGGCTGCAGGGGCAAACTCCGCACACCTTTACAGGGATCTCCCTTATATAGACAGGGTTTCTAGTTGGACATTTTGCTAACACCCCCACTCAGAAGGATACAAACCAAACTGATGTTTTTGTTTTAAATTGTTATGTTTTATGATGGCATAAACACCTTGTTTAGTTTTCCTGATGAGAGTGACTGCCCTCCCCCCACCCCTCCTTCCCCCCACTATGTATGGCCCTGGAAACTGGAGCTAAGTGCCAGCATCAAGGCCAAGTTGACTGGTAAAGGAATTATATCTTTTAGCTTACTAAATTCCAATTATATAAATACAACACTTACTGATGCCTCTGACATTAAAACAGGATGTAGACTCGATTCAGACTTGATTCCTTTCAGATAAATGTAGTCTAACAGCTTTTCAAACAGGTCCCAATTCTCAACTGATGAGGGAAGCAGCAATCAACACTTCTGGTATAAGTTACATATTATATAATCAGTTGGTTAGCATCCTTTTTTTCAGATTTTGATAGTCAGGCAGGCAGTTTATATTAATTTTTCATTTATTTATTATTATTTTGATATACTGTCTATATAGTATTATTAACTCTTGCATGTATGAAATATTCAGTCTACCCTTGCTGATATGTCCAAATTATAGTTTTTATCACTGACATGACCATTTTGTGTTTTCATTAAGTAACTTTGTGTGCTTGGGATTTTAAGATTTATAGAATGATCCAAAACATTTAACTCAAGAATCAAGAAGTCAGGTTAGAGCTATAAACAGCAACTGTACAAACTACCACAGCTGTACATGTTGCCAAATATACCATTGAACAAATGCTTCAACTCTTCACATTTTGCATACTTGTGGTAATTCTAGTAACAAGAATAAATGAAGAAAATGTATCCGGCCTGGTTGTAAATACTAACCTCTGTCTTCTTCTTATAAACTAATAATACTCAGAAAAATTCTGAGCCCATGAGAGGATTTGAACCCATGACCTTCCGAAAACTGGGCAGATGCTCTATCCACTGAGCTACAAGGACTCTTAGGAGAGCGAGTTCATTTGTTATGTTCTTATATAAACTTGTGAACAGGCTGAAGCTGTCTCAAACAAGCACTCCCATGTCATAATTTAAATTATATTCACCCTAGCCTACCATTTTATGGATCAGCACAATAATCAATAATAACAACTTTGGGCATCCTGGTTGATGGGTTAAAGCAGAGATGTCAAGAGTAACTAATGAAGCAAGATACTGAAACTAAGTGAAAGAAATGCTGCCATGACTAGAACAGTACAAATACTTACCCATTCCATCTTTTATTGGGTTGATTATTTCAACATTTTCTCTTGGTACATGAAGGGCATTTGTGTCAATGAAAAACTTTTTCCCATCATCTTTGGATTTTTCTGCAAAGAAGAATTAGAAATATGATGCTTTCTTAAAATTGATAGACAAAATTGGTGTAGTTCAAAAGATCTCTGCCTTGCAACCACAAAGTACTGGGTTTAAATCTGGTTCTAGTGAGCTTTTAATAACATTTGTAACCTTTTCCACAGCAATAAAATGAGTACCAGCATCTGGGAGTTAACCTGCAGTAGATTAGTCATTAGTCTCACTCTTTTTAATACCCTACAGAAACTAGTGATAAGCCCCAGCTCTATTGGATGAGAGATTTCATTATATCTTATAATCAATGGTCTGTTTGTGTCATGATTTCATAGTAAATTACAAGGCTCAGGGACTCCTTTCAGACTGACCTTCATTAGCTGATGAGTTAACATCCATTTTCTCTGTAGACTCTTCTAACAGTCCAACATATGATGGTACATCATACTGCAGTTCAGTTCAAATAATAATATTAATAATATAATAATTAATAACAATATTAATAATGAATATTAATAAAAATGTAGTAACTTTTGAAGGACATTTTGATAGACCCCAGGAGTGGGAAACTAGGGATGTTAAACCACGATGATGATGATGATGATGATGATGATGATGATGATGATGATGATGATGATGATAATGATTTTCGGAGCAACTATAGAATACAGGGCCTCATTGGTCTACTATTATTCTTGAATTGAATAGTGCAGATATTTTTAAAGAATGAGATATGTACAGGAATAAATGACCGAAGATAGCCATGCATTGTATAGTTTAGCTAGTTAAAAGTAGTTTTTGTATTTACTATTATTTTGCATACCTTATTGAAGTTTTACTTTATCATTTTTTCAGAGGATTTTCATTTTGCCGACAAAATAATACTTGGATTTAGAACTGTCAAATATACTAGTTCCCTTTTTTAAGAGATGCAGCACTCTATATTACGAGTATCACTCCAGAAAAGAAATATTCTGAAGCTTGAGTATTTTCATAACGAAAAATAACTAATCTTAACAGCAGCGGAGGGTCACAAACCTTTGGACAGTCCTCGCCGGCATAGCCCGCTCTTATAGATTGGGTTCCAATGTCAAAAACAACCGCTCCAACTTCATCTATAAATCACAGAAAAAATATCTAAAATTTTTACCGTAAAGAGCACAAAAAATTCCGACTATCCTCTATTTACCTCCTCCATAAACTCCACCACTCATTCTTGCACCAAATTTTATAAAGTTTATAAAAACGCTTTTTCTTTCTTTCAAACAGAACGTGAAAACGGAGTCTATTCGCGCCTGCAAATTATAAATGTTCATCAGCGGTGTTTCAAACTCATTCCCAATCTACCTCCAGAGCACGGCAGCGGGATGGGATATGCATGAAAACCTAGAGTAGATGTGTAACAATCAGCGTGAAGTTATAAAGTAAATACTGAGCTGTCTAAAGTTAAGAACTTGAAACGAAAAGAGAAATGGTCAAAAGTAAATACACGCTTCAATTGAAACAAAAGTTAACCTGCAGGCCTGGAGCCTAAAGTTTGCTGGGGTGCAAAGTTTCATTCCAAAACGGTCTCGGACGTTCGTGGTATATAATTTATAGGCTATAGTTATACAACTATGTCGCTTTCTCAGCTATTTGCAAAGCCACTGAATCCAATACCGCCAAGAAAACAACTCTGGGCATCGCCTCACCCAATATATCATTTTAATATTTCGGAAAAATCTAAAAGCGTTCCGACGTCGAAAGCTACCTCCGTTGAAACTGTAAGTCCTCCAAAGCCAAAGGCAAAGGATAAAATCAAAGAAAAAGAATATCACAAGTCAGTTCTTTATTCTGCACTAAGACGACCTACAGTTCAGGAATTTCTTCGGAATGAGTATCAGAAGAACCCGAAAAGGCCCTCCTTCACGGTTTCTGGTTTGACTGATTCAACTTCAAGGCAACAGTTGCAGATTAACCAATGCATTGCTAATCTCAGCAAAGCCAAAGATAATCCAGAAATCAAACATGCATCAAATGAGAAGAAATTTCAGCCAGGTTATTTAGCCTCGCAAGAGAAGAACAGGAGGAATAAGATTATTTGTCCCATATCAGGAGATAACAAGAAGAGTGTAAATGCTGTGGGGATAGATGAGCCCCCATCAACTTCTGGTACACCAAAAGTAGGGGCAACCTCAGATCTGTTGTCAAATTTAAAATCAGCTGGTACAGTAACAACAGGAAAAGATTGTAGAAGCAACAAAATCTTCTCAAGGCCAAGATTTAAAACTATTGTTAAAAATGGATCAATGGTTACAATTCGTTTACCTCCTTTAAAATCAAACGAACCCAGTAAAAAGAATGACTGCATACCAAAGGAAGTTGGTAAAATACCTGTAGCATTGGGAACACCTGAAAATACAACTGGTGTTGTGTCAGCATGTATTAATAAAAGCCCTAGTCAAAAAGTTTCTTTACCAAAAGTATCAGATAGTAAACCTCAGAATCAGAGCAGCTCAGAAAGCTGTCAATTGACCATCAATACAAAAGACAAGTACAAAGAATTCAAGTTGAAGGAAGATGTGATTCCAAATACTAACGAAGAAGTGACTGGGCTAGATGATGTCAGCCAAGATATTATTCAGAACAAAGCTGTAAACAAAGCAAAACTTTTAAATCTTGCCAAAGATAGACAAAAAACATTAATATCACCAAAAACGTCAGTTGAGAGGTTGACAATGAAACCAGATTTAGAAATACCAGAAAAGAATTCAAATATCACTAAAAGCAAAAATCTCAAAAAATTGGATATAGGTTTGACAGTTGTCAGTGATGATTATTCTCCTAACAAATATCAGAATGAAGCAATTGTGGCTAATTCACAGCTTACAAAATCAAAGTATTCACCAAAGCAACTAACATGTTTTCCTATTTCAGAACTAAAAGAAAAGTATCTCTCACTGGATGGACCATGTGTGAATGAAAAAGAAGTGGAGAGTCAAAAAACAGTACAGACACCAAATGATAGTCAATCACCTAATGCTGCTTCAAACCTTCAGCGACATGTTGATGGTGACAAGCTTGAGTTAGAGAACTCAGTAAAGCAGCCATGTGATAATAATTCTGTGTTGGAAATAAATGGCAAACTCAAGTCAGAGAATTTTGATAAAGCAAGTAGTTCTGTTGTGGAGCAAGCTTTTAATAGTGTTTGTTTACAACAGCAGGAGAAAGTAAAGAGGTTGAATATTAATTACTCAAAAAAAAATGCTGAACAAAAATTAAATACCAATCAGGTTGATAAACTTCCATCAGAGAACTCTGAAGATATAAACAATGCCATGATGGAGCAAGCTCTTGACAACCTTTGTTTAGAACAACTGGAAAAAGTTAATGTTTCAGATATTAATGGCTCAAACCCAGATGTTGAACACAGCACAAATACTAATGTTGAAAAACTTGATTCAGATAACTCAAAACAACCATCTAGTAGTTGTGTGATAGTGAAAGCATCAGAAAACCTTTGTTTAAAACAGCAGGAACAAATAAAGAGCACAGATATTGATGACACAAAACTAACTGTTGAACACAACAACAATACTAAAATGGGTAAAAAATGTATTGAAAAAGCTAAAGAAAATGAAAGTTTTAAGAAGGGTGTTCCTGGTAGTGATTTTGCCAATTCACAAAATACAGAAAACCAGACATTAGACAATTTATCAGAGAGTGATGAGTCACTGGCTGAGCTCATTTTCCCAGGTTCAGACTCTCAAGGTGAAGATGATCAAGAGGAAAATATAAGAGTTGAGCAATCGTCGGGTGAGAGTACAGTATGTTATCAACAAAAACCAGAGTCAAGTGATGAAGATTGTGAAGAGGGAGAAATATTAAGTTCAAGTGAGGAGCTGGAGGCAACTGAGTGTAACTCAGAACCAAAAACAGATCCCAAAGATGATGTTTCAGGGAAAGTGAGTTCTTATGAAACCAGAAGTAGATCCCACAATGTTGGCCAGCAGAAGAACACTTTAGGCCAAAATGGAACACAAGTTTCTGAACAGGTGAATAATAGTAATAGAATTTTTAGTCTGTTTGACTAAAACATTTATACATTAATGTTGTTTGAAGTCTTTTGGTGATAATAAGAAAGAATGTTCTTATGTACTATATAGTGATGACAGTAATATTGATGTTGATGATAAGTTTGATGACACATGAATAATTGTTTGATAAAATTAAAAATATCCATTGTGGGAATCAATATAAACAGTTAAATATATTTTTCTGATTGTCTCACAATTTTTGTCATTAAAAAGTCCACAGTGTTTCAACTGTATTTTGCAAGTCTTCATCAGGTGATGGGGTAGACTGTGAGAAGTGCTTGTTATGTACATTTTCTCATTTAGTGGTCAGTGCCGTGATTGGTTATTCTAATGGTTCCCTGATTGGCTGACTTACTCTCTCTGTGATTGGTTCGGTCTCTGTGTTTCCATCTGGTGTTCATCCAAGCATGAGTTATTTCGATTCTGCTATCTTTGTTGATGTTGTTTGGGTATAGTCTGATATGGATAGCTTCTTTAACTCATCGTGAAACCAATGACAATCCATCTTTAGAAATTTGATGTTTTCCCAGTCAGGGGATAAGCTGATCTTGTTGGCATGTGCAGAAAAAGCAGATGATTCAGTACAGGCCAAGTGTATGTCTCTTTCTTGTTCCTTAATTCTTTGCTCAACCATTCTTCCTGTTTTGCCGATGTATACATTATCACAATCACTACAGGGGATCATGTTCACAACCCTGTCTTGTTTACCTTGGGGGACAGAGTCCTTAGCACATACTAAATGTTTCCATAGCGTTGTCTCTGATTTAAAACAGTTTTCACGCAAGTGGAAAAGGAAAGCAAGAGTGTTGGTTTAGAGAAGGAGAGCAAGAGTGTTGATTTGGAGGAGGATGCCATGAATCAAGTGAGATGGAGAGTGTGAGTTAGAGAGATTGCTGTTAGAATGGGGTAAATCTGACCACCTCCATTTACAGGGATAAACCCGAATCAAAATTGGATTGATGATGATGATGATGGAATACAGTCTTCTTGAAGGCAACATCAAAGTGACTGTGAAACACCATCAACATAAGAAAGTACTGCAACAGCTCTGTGGTTCTGTTCTTCTCTATCTACAGCTGGTCTGGTTTTTGTGACTTTCTTCCAGAAAGAGGATGGATAGCCATTAGACATATGGGCTGTAGCAATAAGTTGTTTTTCTTTTGTTTTCTTTCTCCATTGTGTTACGATGTTGTGAGTTCTTTTGTATAGACATTTGATGACTCTGCCCTTTACCCCAGATGTCATACATTTTGGGAGATGAGTTAAATGCTCTTATTCAAAAAGTAATCCCGGGAAAACTAAAAAAGCAAGAAAATTTTATTTAAAAAAGTTTCAAAGGTAAGAAAAAAAAAAATGAATTGGAAGTATTAATTTGACAGTTTCACTTGATGAATAGTTGCTGGTGGATCATCAGCATTGGTTGTTTGAATAAATTCAATAAGTGTTTATCAAAAAAGTATTATTATTCTTTTGTTTCTCCTTCAGTGATTACTCCTAAAATGATTAGAATACTCACTCTAAATTGCTATCGCCAACTGATAGAAATTGTGAGATTGTATTCTAGTGGTTATTTATTATGTTTTTAGGCCTTAGATCAGATAATTGGTGATTAATGTAACCAATGAGATTTGACCAAACAGGCAGAGAGAAATGCAAAAACTGATACAGTAACACAGAAGAGGAAGCCAGGTTATCCTTGCAAAGGTCCTGTTAAAGGAAAGACAAAGATAAAGGAACCAAGTTTACTTGATTCAGTTGCAGATGCCATTGTTGATGTGACTGTTGCTGCAGATGAGAAGGTAAAATAAGACTGGATCAGTTGTTCTAAAATTATGTTAAAGTAAACCATAACTTGTTCTTCCAACTGATTTTGATAGACTTTCATCTTTTGATTTAAGAATTTGTAAGAAGGATCAGCATCCTATTGTATCTATTCTGTTCAAAACAAGCAAAATATGTTTGATGTTGATTGAAAGCTGTGTCAATGTTTCCAACTAGGTAACAGTTGTAGAAAAAAGTGCTTGCGTTTTACAGCACTGAAAAGGAAAAAAAACAACACTGATATTTCAGATGTTAGTTCTTTGTTGGAGTGAAGATGCTGTTTAAGGAGGACATATGTCTGAAAGGTCACTGTTATTTCTTAGCCCTTCATCATAAAAGTTTTATCGACTAGTTCAAAAGTTAAAATGAATAACACCAGTCGTTTCTACTCTTCAAGACAAATAAAATGAATGGTCCCTTTATGGGATTTCATTAACTGGTTCAAAAGTTAGTATGAATAACACCAATCATTCTACTCTTCAAGACAAATAAAATGAATTATCACTTTATAGGGTTTCATCAACTGGTTCAAATGTTAGAATGAATAACACCAATCATTTCTACTCTTCAAGAGAAACAAAACTGTCACTTAATTAAAGGGTTTCATCAACTGGTTCAAAAGTTAGAATGAATAACACCAATCATTTCTACTCTTCAAGAGAAACAAAACTGTCACTTAATTAAAGGGTTTCATCAAC
>JAOBBB020087421.1:0-13539 GCA_025331005.2 Zoanthus gigantus
AAAATTGCATTATTTTCCAGAACTCTAAAGCTCAAAATAATTCTGGGAGATACCCCCAGACCTCTCTAGATGCTTGCATCTTTGGTGCATAATAACCTCCTAACCAGGTGTACCTGCTTTCCCACTTAGTGTACCCCACTTCCCCAGCCTAAGAAACACACTGTCTGGTGAGTATCCACCCTCTTCCCGTGGAAAATGGGATGCTGGAATTTCAAGGTGGCCTGCGATTATAAAAAACCCTGACAACAAGAAGGTGAATTTTGCACAGTGTCTCACCAACCATATTTTGTACGATGTCATTCTATCAAAAAAAGCATTTTCAACATACTTTTGCTTGAACTGCATATGAAGCTAACAACACTGAGGCTTCTGGAGCACAATAAATGTCCATGTTCAAAATGGCTTCTTTAACTTGTAAATAGAAGAAATGGCGAGTTATCTCCTGAATTAACTCCTCGCAAACATCCTCAGGATAAAACTTTACTCTAAAGTTGAAGTTCAAGGGATTGGAACCTTGAGGAGGCACATTTTGATCTAAAACCTAGAAATAAAGTTAATATATAAATTTAGTCAATATACATATACTTTAAAATACTAAAATTTATTGTCCAAGAGAGCAATGGTGAGAGCAATAATGTGTGGTTCAAAACTGATGGAGAAAAAGGGGACAGAGGACCTAATGGAGATGTTGGGATTGAAGGAAGCAGTAGTTCAGATGGCAAAGGTAAATGGAGTGAGATGGTACGGACATACAGTATATGTGTTGAGGAGGGATGATTGGCATATTTTGAGAAAAGCATTGGAGTTTGAAGTGAAGGGCAAGAGGAATCGAGAAAAACCAAAGAAGATGTGAAAGATGCAAGTGGAGAAGGAGAGCAAAAGTGTTGGTTTGGAGAAGGAGGATGCCTTGAATCGAGTGAGATGGAGAGTAAGAATTGGAGAGATTGCTGTTAGAGTGGGGTAAATCTGGCCACCCCCATTAATGGGGATAAACCCGGATAAAAATTGGATTGATTGATAAATAAATGGTGAATTTGTTGTGATGTCCGCTGAAAATTGACTTGAAGTTTTGAACTTTTTTCTATTAAAATATGATTGAAGGTTTACTAAAGTCACCAGATCATAAACCCATAACATTTTGGTATTAATTTGCACACTGAAGAAAAAAACTTAAAAACTTAGGACAAAACTTGTGAGAACAGTAGCCATATGCAGCAGAATGTACAGGCAGTTAGACCATGGATTAAAATGACACAAAAACGTAAATGGTTGGTAATAACTGTTAAAAATGATGAAAAATAAAATGTGAACATAAAAAAACCCTGAATAACTTTTCTAGAACTCAGATTCAACCAATATTATGTTTTCAGCTCAAAATTTTACAACAAGTAGGTTTTTTTCAAAGCCAAACAGCAGATTTTTTAACCAATTTGAGTATTTTTTTCCAAAGAATTTGCAAACTACCCTTCCTTGCATTTAAGTCCTCGAAGAGAAAAAAAGAAAACCTCTGGACTGATCCATCTACTTAATTGTAATCATATATGGGATGTTTAAAAAAATAAATATATTTATTTTTTGAGTGAAAAACCAAATAAAAATGTATCAATAGTCACTGATCATGAGAAAGCTCTTGACATGTATCTAAATTAAAAATGTTCTCCATCAGAATATTAAGTTTATACTCGTCTGTCAAAATACAGATCAAAATTATTTGGGTTTTGTTCAAAATTTAGAATTATACTAATTAAAATACCTTAGGCCACTTAAAAAAATATCTCAGTTTATCATCAGCACACGCACTAATTTTTGCCAGCACATTGATTTGTTTTAAATTTTTTAAATAAAAGAAATATGTGACGAAAAAGTTGAGAAACTTTTTCCCTGCTGCAAAAGAGTGACAAACAATTTGGTCAGCTGTGTATTACGACACTTGAGTCTCTTTAATTTGTACTCGTAAGCTCATTGGTTGTAATATGGACCGCATCAGAACTTTAAAATTTGGTAGTTTGTGGTTTAGAATTACTCCCAAACTGACTTGGTAGTTCACAAAAGTATTAACCTCATCCCATACCAAAAAAAGTGCCCTCCCCCAATGAATTTTGGGAAAAATTTTGATGATAAACTGGGACTTTTTTCAAGTGGCCTTGGAGACTCTTATCTGCTTAACACCATGGAAACCAAAGATAATAAGCCTGGCTTAAAAAAGGATTTAGCTTTTTTTAATTAATTTTTAGTAAGTATTTAGCATTTCAGTCCTTTAATTAAGAATTTTTAGCATATTGTGATTTTAATGGAAGAACAGTTAAATTAGCAAATATTAGGTGATGATAAAATAAACATATTAGTGAAAGATCTCATATGATTCAACATTAATTATTAACTAATGAAAACTGGCCATCAAATGGCTAAACATTGGCTGATCATGAATAATCTCTCATTCTTGATAACACAGGATCTTAGCAGTAAGACATTGCATTTACAATTTTACTAACACTCAATGGATCCATACCATGAAATTATCAAACAGTGTTTTAATAAATCATTCCATTACTGAATGCCACAATTATAGATAATTTTTGATTGCTTGTTAAAAAACATGTACTTTTTATGTAAAGTATAAATATCTTAAGTTGTGATAAAGATTTCAAATAATGTATAAATATCAAATCAAAAAGTGATCTGATTTTTCTGAAATGTGAATGAGTCGGAAATAACATTCAAACTAACAAAGTTTCTTTTATTCCATTCAATGAAAACAATGTTTTAACGGTAATATTGTGAATAAATATCGCTTAGTCATTTACTATCAGCAGTAACCCACTGAGAGCAGCTGCTACATGATGAAAGATTCCTTTCAACCACGGTTCTAAAAACCAGAAAAACTAAACACAGATTTTTAATTGCATTTTAAGGTAACTGAAGCTTTAATCCAGTATAATATTCAACAAATAAACAGCAAGTGGTAAAATTCCGTATTGGCGCATACTATTGTTTAATCATGCGAACTAACCCTTTCCCATATGGCCAGACCCTAAACTGCATGCATAAATAAGTATACGCCAATACGGAAATTATCCCCAGCATGTTTCCAAGTGCCGCTGTTGCCAAATAAAGTTAAAATATCAAAGACAAAAATAAGTTTTCAAGCCTTTTGCAATACTCCAACTGGAAACTTTTTTTAAAAATTTTTTCAAGTTCAGAATTAATTCAATGTAGCACTTTAGTCTTTACAAAGTTATGAAATAGTTTCCGATAAACGAAAGAAATCATAGTTTAGTTTTAGATTTTATGATTGTGCAGCCCAGCCAAATGATTTTTAGAGGCCATGCCGAAAAATTATACCTTTGCAGTTTCCTTTTTAATTAAAGACGGCAACTGTGACAAAAACTAAGTATAATTCATTAATTGTAACATTTTTTTTTATTAAATTCCTTTTATCAAAAAGGACTTCCATAAAATCTCGATTTTAGCTAAAGAATTAAAACAACGGGTTCTCATTTTTTTTAAATATTGGATTCTAATTTTGCTTCATTTTTGGCAACCTTTGGGCAACAAAAGGATTTTAGTGCTAAATAAAACATTTTAAGAATATATTTGGTAATAAACATTAGCTGTTAAAATTTCCCAACAATGTTTTAAAAGTTGTTGTTTAACTTGCATGCAAAGTTCCTAACGGCTGATTTCGAACGGCGATTATTTCGTCCTCGAGAAGAGTTAGGGATCGTGAAGTTGAAGAATTTAAAACTTTCGTATTAAACTAAAAACAAAAAAAGGAAGTTGCAGCAAATGCAAACACGGAGTCGGAAAGCCAAACAAATAACCCTTTCAAAAACAAGGCTCAGCAATTTTATTTATGAACTCCAATCCAACAAACGAAAGGAACAAAATCAAAAACTACGAATACCTTTTTATTGAACCGAAGCCATGTAGAAACTCCTTTCTTGTCAACGAAGTGTAGACCAAAATACCACGTCTCCCGAATACCAATTGTTCGAACAACTAAGTCGAACAAATCTTTACCAATAGATTTTTTCTGCGTTTGAAAAAAGGTGATAAGTCGCAAAATAGTACCAACAACCTAAAGCCCTTCGGGTGGCTTATAAAAAACGCAAAAAACAAATTACAACATGAAGAAAGGAACAAAAACAAATCAACAAACTCTCTGCTTACGTCGATTGAAAATTCAAGCTCGGCATCGACTGTTGTGACTTTAACCGAGAAAGTCTTTGGCATTTTTGCTCAGTCATTTGGTCAAGCTTTTAATCTGACTACGCGAGGACATCATAAGATTTCCAAATCTCCCAGTTCCATTGTCCATAAACCAGTAATTTACCACATAACTAAGCTAAATTTTCTACATATTTTGCGTTAGTAACTCATACATGTCACTATTTTGGGCACTTGCTTGAAATCGCTATTTTTGCGGGTGTTGCTGCTGACCTAAAGAAAATGAGGCGCACATATGATGACGTCAGCGCAAACAAATTTTTAGAAGATTTGTAGCCATCCCTACCTGGTCGCTCGGCACTCGATCCAAATTTTGTTTTAAAATTGCATTGACAAAGTTTACATTTTTCGCTGGGATTTGCAGCCATTGAAAAAAAAAAATATATTTCTCTCGCGAATTTTGACATGAAGACACGCGTAGCATTTTGTTTTTCACGGAATTGAAATCTTGTTTCCGCCGAATTTGCATTGGTTTACTTATGACATCAGCTGTAATGTCAAATTAACTGAAACATGCAAAATCGATGAGGGCGTTTTTCAAAATATGGAGGGGGGGGGGTTGCGGGCAAGCGTTTGCAATGAATATACATGCCATACAGACTGTTTATAGTCTATTTTGTAGAAGATCAAGACTTAGTATGGAGAGTTTGGTAAACGCGTTGCAATTACACTAATTCATTGATTTTAGAGTAATAAAGTTCTCTCACCTCATTTTTGAGCGTCGTCGCTGGGATGCAGTGTGGTTGAGGTGTTGCAGTGTATTGGTGATCGGCTTGGCTTCAGGAACATGGTTGCCGACGCGACGTCAAGTTCTGATATGGCACTCAAGAACAAGAAGTCTTCTTGCCGTTTCGTCAGTGTAAACAATGTAAACAATCTTCTTGTGGGCAGTTTTATAAATTGACAAGTTTTACACCATAGTGAGAAGAAATTTTGTACTGACGTTTCGTACCGTAGTCCTTCGTCTGAGTGAATGCATGATAATTTTTTCATGAGAATTTTCTCATGCATTCACTTCAACGAAGGACTACAGTCCGAAACCTCAGTTCAAAATTTCTGCTCACTACGGTGTAAAACTTACCAATTCGTAAACCTGACGCAGCAGTCCATTTAGTATGAAATTTCTTGTGGGTATCTTAGTTTGTAGAGTACGTCGTGTTTATGTTGGAGGGTAGTAGTATTTCTTACCTTGAAACGTGATGCAAGTTTACTTGCTTGAAATGGAAAAACAGGTTTTACATTGGACAGTAAGAATTTCTTGGCGGTGGCTTTTGATCGCCCCTTGTAAGGTAATCCGAAATCCGGAATCCAGGAAGTACTTGCTTGTGGAATCCGGAATCCAGGAAGTACTTGCTTGTGGAATCTGGAATCTAGGAAGTACTTGCTTGTGGAATCCGGAATCCAGGAAGTACTTGCTTGTGGAATCCGGAATCTAGGAAGTACTTGCTTGTGGAATCCGGAATCCAGGAAGTATTTGCTTGTGGAATCTGGAATCCAGGAAGTACTTGCTTGTGGAATCCGGAATCCAGGAAGTATAATTTGCTTGTGGAATCCGGAATCCAGGAAGTATTTGCTTGTGGAATCCGGAATCCAGGAAGTACTTGCTTGTGGAATACGGAATCCAGGAAGTACTTGCTTGTGGAATCCGGAATCCAGGAAGTATTTGCTTGTGGAATCTGGAATCCTACTCTTTAGAATTCGGAATACACGTCTAGGAATTCGTAATCCCGGAAAACAGAACTTCTGGAATCCAGAATCCACTGAGGTTAAATCTTGAATCCAGTACCTTGGATCCGGAGTCAACATCATGGAATCCGGAATCCACGACTGTCACAGAATACCTTACATGGGGCGATATTAACTTCTGCACTAGTTTTGCTCCTTTGTCTCCTTTTATGTACGGAAGTGTCATGAACACTACTTTTGAGTCACTCTCTTAATCGCTGACTGATTGGCTGTTCTGTGGACTCCCTCAGGCTTCGTTTACTTTTTACTCACTGATGATGTTGAGAAAGCCGTTAATGTCACGAAAAGATCTTCGTATGTAATTGATCTCTTGTTTCAGTAATTCTTCGTTTGAACAGATGTTAACAGTCTCTTCATCAAGGCCCTTAGTGTTCTCCGTTTCCAGGTTTTGGTTGCTTCTGTTTGCCAGTGGATGTATAAGTCAGAACTTTTTTCTTTCGGTGTACTGTGATCTCAAACCGGTCTTGCTTCCACATAATTTTTTGTGTCTGAAAGTTAATATTGTCTTCACGACTTAATTCATATGTGAATTTAATTTTCTCGTCAAAGCTATTTGGTCTGCCAGGTACAAATGAATTAAATCGAGAAGACACTATTAACTTTTTAGACACAAAGGTTATGTGGAAGTAAGACCGGTTTGATCAATTTTTCCAGTTAGGCCTGAACAGATTGTTCTCGACAACTTTTGAGCAACATTTTGTGTTTGGGGCTACTTTTTATGATTTTAGCAACTTTGAGCAGCTTGTGGTTTCCGGAGTAACTTTTGAGCAACTTTTGGTTTTCGGAGTTACTTTGTATTGATATATTTAATATGAATCACATTTTGAAAGGAAACATCGATTTCTGTAAAAAATATTGATAATTAGCAGGGTATACGAGGTGAAGAAAGGCAAATATATTTAATATACATATTTGTTGGTCGATGTTGCTCATACATTTATGTTAAGCACTGGCTCCGGTCTTCTGGCTTTGGTTCACTACCATTTTCTGGCTTTGAAACTTCAATAAAACCTCGACATACTTCAGTGATATACTGAACTTTCTTACGTTCCAAATATTCAAGAAAACTATGAGATATTTTATAGTATTTGCACGACATATTGATATATTAACTAGCAACTTTTAAAGTTTTAATAGCAACTTTTTTTGGTTTTTGGTAAAATTTTAGCAACTTTTTGAGTTAAAAAAAAACTTCTTTATGATTTTGTGACCCTAACCCCAACCCTAACCCCAGTCCCCCTTTGGCAAGCTAAAATGTGTTGAGGATTTCTAGTTCTGATATTGTTTTGCAGTAATGTTTCCAACACTTCAATTGATCATGATCATGTGACTACAACCCAAGAACAATACAGGAGACGGTTCACTGAGAAGGTGAGGTTCCTCAATTTCTTCTATTTCGTCGGTTGGTTAACAAGCAAAAATAACACTAAGATAAGATTTAGACGGAAGTTTGTTATAAACAGAAAGGAGTTTAATCATTTTCATACGTAATAGCTAGCGGAAATGACTACAGTAAATTACAGCTGTATTAGTACTATTTTGAAAAATGTATTGCAAATAGAGGAAATTTGCTGCCATGTGGCATAGTTCTTGTAAATACTCTAGTGCAATCTCATTGTTTTACTGTGAGTGTCTTGGAGTTTAAGGAATTGAAATCAATTTACTTAGACAGTTTGTCCATGGAAAATTAGGGATTGTGGACTCTTGTTCAACCCAATTTTTCATTATTTTACAAACCATTGTGAAACCTTTTATTTATAATCTATAAAAAAATAGCAAAGTGAAATTCAACAGTGACTATAGCTAATTGAAAGTAAGATATATTAAATATAAAATTTCGTTAAAAAAAACACGTAATGTTACTTTGATAGGATGCTGTTGCCATCAAGTGCGGCGTAAAAAAAGTTGTTAAAATTAACTGGACAAATTGACCAGTTTTGAATTCCCAATTGCTTGTGATTTAAATGACTGCAAATTCATTTTATGCAGTCTAAGCCTCGTTTTGTTGTTAGATAATAAAAAATACTTATGAGAAAGAGCGAGAAATCACTCCTCCAACAATACGCACAGTTGTAAGTAGTGTAAAACTGCTTTGGATTTTAGGAATATTTAACTGTACAAATTGAATACGTTGTCATTATTGTCTGCGGCAACTGCAAATTCGAAAATGGTCTATTGGACAGAGTCCAAAAAAAAAACAAGGGAATGGCCAAGATAGCATTAGATTTACATCCTTGCGTAGTTGGTTAAACTTGGTAATTGGGCCGTATTTTGAGTTCCCATTAGTTTCTAGTAGTTTAATGAAGAAAAACATCTTGATGCTAACACAATCTCTTTTTCTCTCTCTCCCGTCCCGTTACCCGTGTATCTGTGTCTCTCCTAAACACTTTTTTAGGTCAGGCCTGACAAGATTTTACCCCAGAGCCCGTCCGATGGCGTCTCGTTCAACCAGGTGCTTCATAGTTTTATATCTTTTTTTTTTTACGACTTCTTAATGTTCTTTCAACAGCAACAGGAGTTGTAGTCATCGCAAGTTTATTGTTAACGTCATGCACATACAGTACTATGTACCTTCATACCGAAATTGAACACTAAAGTGTCTTAAAGCACCTAATAATATTAATATTACAGCGCATATATATAGCGTTTACCCAAAGCTCTAAGCGCTTTACAAGTGATTACAAATTTCAAGGGCTGAGGGTCCGTAACAGCGGCTCACATGTTTAAAACATTAAGAAATGCCCACGATGTAACACACAAACCACAACACCGGTGCGTGCGTTATTTTAAGTCCCCCCCCCTCCCCCCAGGGGCGTAGCCAGGGTGGGTTCCATGGGTTCCGGACCTCCCCCCCTCCTCCCCTCACACCTCGCCAATATTCTTGCTGGTCAATAAAACTTCTAAGGTGGGTGATTCTGTAACACGCACATTTTAGTCTTTAAAGCAATAAATCATTGAAAAAAGTTTTGTTGCCTCCTTGAATCGCTTTTTAACTTGAAACGGAAGGAAGCGATCCTTTACTGTGTCAATTTTTAGAGCGACCTCACTGCGATATTTATCACTGACCAATACAAAGATTGGACTTGGTTTTTGCAACTCCTGATTTCAAATTATTTGTTTAGAACTGAGTTAAGTGTTGTTTTCAACATTATTTAACACTGTTATCAAACTATTTTGAAAATTCCTCCTGTAGAAAAATATGCTTACATTCAATTATTAGGCCAATAACCTTTTTATTTCTTTTTTTTTGTTTTCCCAGCTCTGTGATACTATATTGATGAAAACACTCAATCCCATGTTCTACAAATTATATTTACACGTTACTAGTGTTTTACAAATTATTAGTATCACCGTACGAGTAGATTATTGCAAATTCTGCATTTAAATTGAATATTCTACTTGGAGTCTATTTTCAAAAGTTCCATAGAGCGAAAATTTCGTTTTTCAGTCTGAGATAAATATATTTTCAATTCTTATTTCCTAATTCTTGTAAAGGAGAACTGAATGCTAAACCTAACCTATTTTAGTCATAAACAACCGCTAACATCTCATATTGAGCCGGCGATCAAATCTTGTCGATTTGTTACAAAACCTCAAAGTTTTTTAAACTGCTCGACTAACAGCTTAAAAAATCTTCACATATTTGTTCTACATTGCCTAAATATTCAAACGATGAAAAGTCAATTTTAGGGTTCAGTTCTCCTTTAATATCATTTTTTCTGATTGGCAGCATGATACAAAAAATGTTAAACCTCTCGGCCCCATGACTCCCATAAGTTCACGTCCGGCTCTTAGGCTCCAGAAGCGTTGTCCATTAGTCCTCGAAGTCGTCAAAATTGTCAAAATCAAATGACAAAACGTCATTGTTTAACATATATAACTATATAAATAAATAATATAGGTGGTTGGAGCACTCCACAAGTCTCGGTGCTCTTACAATGATTAAAATTAATATCCTCCCAGTTAAGAATCCTAACTGATAGGAGACAAACCAGTTGGCTATGTAAAAAGCATGGTTAATTTGTTCGTGGGATCACCGAGGACAAATCCACTCAGTAGCCCGAGTCGGGGATTCGAACCCAGGTTTTCCGCATTCAAATCCCTGACCACTGAGCCACGCTGCCTCCTACAATTTACTTCATTAGCATACAACTGTAGGTAGCGAATGAACAAAGATAAACAAGATTTGAGTGTAAAATTTAAGAAAGTTTATCCAGTGACCAAAATTTAGAAACTTTTCGGCATATTTACATTTGTTTTCAAGGGAACCATATTTCACAAGAGCTTTTAGATTTAAGGGTCTTAGTTTTTATCCTTATTAACGACTAGGACACGTGTGATAATGAGACAAACAGTTTAAACAAAGATGCGGCCATAGCCAGTTGACCCTCATTGGTTATTGACTTGTCTTTTCTAAAGTCTGACCTCCTCCAATGTTTCAGGCAGGGTTGGGAGCTAATTTTGTTCTTATTTCATTTTCAGACTTACTCACTCTTGTGTTTCGACCCTGTCCCTTTAATCGTGAAAGTTGAAGTGTGTTTTATGCGATTTCCTCTTTTGTACCTCTTCCCTCCCCCAAATTTCAGATGATTCCTTTTACCCATCTCCATTATGGTGCTAACTTATGTCTGTTTCTTTCCTTCTCCATACACGTCTCTGCTGATTGCTCACTTTATTGTAGCGGTCTCCAGTCTCCCCTCAATCGCAGGCACATCTTCAGGTCAAATCGTCCAAAGTCGAAGAGGCGCGTTCGGGTGCTACTGCAGGAGCTAAGGACAACAAAATTTTGGATAGCCAAGCAGAAACTCGATTCAAGTCTCCGATGCTGCCTCCAGCCAAACTGAAGTCTGATAAAATCAAAATTGTTATGCCACTTGAATCCTCACCTGTATCAGTTCTCAAATCAGCAGGTATGTTAGTAAAATATTTGATATTTCTTAGTTAGCGATTATCTTGTAATTTTGTACATCAAAGCATTAAAAACGCTATTCTGAAATCCAAGTTATCTTAGTTCTCAACCTTAAAATAAATGGGAATAGTTTTGGAATCGTGTTAGTTTTTACAAACTGATGCACATGATACTTGTGGGTCCTAAAAACTCTGGCAGATCCTTTGGAGGGAAGAAGATTCGGATTCTCAAATAAATGCTGATCCTTGAATGTCCTGGAAATTAGACATTTTAATGGTAATAAATAAACAATTATCTGCATTTTTGGTTATCTCGTTTTCTGTTTTCTGAAAGCCATAAATAAACGCGAAAATACTGTAAAATGTTAATTTAGGCATTGCAACATTTCCTTGTCCCTTCTCATCACTTGTCCCGGATAATTGTTCCTGTTTGGCTTTTGTATTCCTTATTGAATTAGTATTCCAGTCCGTTAAACATAGTCTTATTATGTTTTGGATTTTTTACCAATAGCGTTAGAACCCTGGATTCATTTCTAAACAGGTTCTTGTCGCATTATCTAACGTCACAATAGTCGCGTTAAAATTTCAAGCCAAGTGTTGCAAGCGTGGCATTAGGTTCTTACAGTCACCAATACTGAGATCCAATGTCCTTGTAGGGTAACTATTTTATAATATGTAGTAAACACTCGGAGTAATACCAGTACTAATGTTAGTTTTGTTCCTAGTTAGCATGCAGAAGATACACTAGGCTTATGATCCTGAGCATGTTATGGATCGTACTCTCTGCAAATAGTCTCTTTGTCCCGACTGTTACTAGCTTTAAGTAATTATAAAGGCTACACTTAAAATGGTGGTGGTGGTGATGATGTTGGTGGTGATGATTGAAATGGTGGTGGTGGTGATGGTGGTTGTGATGGTAGTAGTAATGATAATGGTTGTGGTAATGATGGTGGTGGTGGTGGTGATGGTGTTGCTGATGATGGTGTTGGTGAGATGGTGTTGATGGTGTTGGTGATGATGGTGGTTGTGATGATGGTGGTTGTGATGGTGATGGTGGTGGTAGGGTGGTAATGATGATGGTGGTGATGGTCAGGGTAGTTACGAGGATTTTTTAAAACAAGGGTTGATCTAGTTTAAGAACCTGTAAAATGCTCATTTTTGTATTTGTTTTATTGTAGGAAGGAAACACGGACTGCAGGATGTTTTTGTGAAGCAGAAAGAAGGTACGGTAAAGAAGCAAAAGAAAGAAGATCAGAGATCAACTTCGAGTGGTGCTATTGCATCCTTGGCTGCATATGGTGAGGGTGATTCATCTGACGAGGAGAGTACTTCACCTGAAGACCGCTCCCTTCACTCGGCTAATGGTCGATCGAATTCGGAGAGCCGCAGTCGTCCATTTTGGGCTGTAAGGCATTGATAGTTAGGCACTTGGCCATGGTATTAATTTGCAGAGTGATTAGAAGAAAATTGACGGACAGCCAGACAGACAGGCAGACAGGCAGGCAGGCAGGCAGACAGACAGCCAGACAGACAGACAGACAGACAGACAGATAATTAGACAGATAGAGGAAGGAAGAGAATAGGTCGTTTTCTGACACCTGACGAGCAATATTTTTTTACATTTTTTTTCTCAAATACGTGGTCGGTTGCAGGTACAATTCAATAGAATACTAATAGAATCGTGAAATGTTTTACCATCTTGGCACCCATCTTGCAATTCAGAAATATTGAGTAGTAGTTGTGTATCCCTGATGTCAACAGAAATTGTTCATGTTTTTCCGTAAATTGATAAACGAATCAGACTTAGTGAGATGCGTCGGTCAGCAGTTATAAATATCATTATACACATAAGAGAGATAGATTAGAGTTGATTAGCTCTGGTATATTGCTAACAACAATAGGCAAAAGTCAGAAAGAAATAGAGACGCGAAAACCAACAGTTGTTCAGAGACTAAATTTTGCTACAATGGCTCCATTTCTAAATGCACTGACAAAGCTGCAGGGACAGCAAGTGGCATTACTTGCAGTAGGCTAAATCTAAGAAGTATTGCATTTGTGGAACAAGTTCTTGTCACACTCCTTTGTGCAACTGTAGTGTATATGTACCTCTTGCGATTCCATTGCATCTGCGCGACATGAGCAGACAGAAGAACACATTTTAAACAAATTTGTGATAAAAATATTTGCAGGGGATCAAATTTTCAGCACCACAGACAAATACAGGATGTAGTGTGTTAAGCGTGCTAATATTTGTAATGGTAGGGGTGTTGAAATCATTCACCGGCGAAGGTCTTCGGAAAATGTTAGCTCGTTTAATAAATTATTTTCTAGAAAAAAAGTTTTTAGCAAAAGCGTAAGTGACCATTGAGTTGCGTTTGTTTTGTTCAGAGGTGTATGTTGAGGGACGTCTCCTTGTTTCAAACTGTGTCTAAATAATTAAGCTGGTAACATGCATCTGTGTGCCGGATATAACATAAATGCATAGCCTTAAGGCTTTAAGGCCACTCTCTACCCTAAGACCAGTTTTTCGCTACTTTTAATGATATTTTTGATGATATCTCCGTCATTATTTTGAAATGTTAGAAAAGCGATAATCACATCACAGAGTGAATGAAAAGGAAGCCTCTTGAATATTTTGAAAATTTTTGGATGACATTT
>JAOBBB020087477.1:0-13538 GCA_025331005.2 Zoanthus gigantus
GCAGATGTTAGAGCAAAGGCAGCACCTTCTCCTCAATTATTTTAAGACCCTGAGTGGTGGTCCGGCCAGGAATCGAATCCGAGCCTCCCACACAGCAGACTGGCGCCTTACCAACTAGGCTAACCAGGCACCCTATCCTCCCAGACCTTGAACAGTGTCTGTCTGATCTAACCTCCCACTCCTTTTTTGGTCTGCATCTTCCCTATCCTTCCACGCCTTTAATAGTCTGTGTCTTCTCTACCCTCCCACTCCTTTAATGGTCTGCATCTTCCCTATGCTCCCACTTTTTAGTGGTCTGCATCTACCCTATCCTCCCACGCCTTGAACAGTCTGCGTTTTCCCTATCCTACCACTTTTATAATGGTCTGCATATACCGTATCCTCCTGCTCCTTTAATAGTCTGTGTCTTGCCTATCCTCCCACTCCTTTGATGGTCTGCATCTTTCCTATCCTCTCATTATTCTCGTCCCAGATTGTTACAGTTTTCATGTATGTTTCTTTTTTTTCTATGTAGGTAAAATTCTCCTTCAGTCAACCAGTACCAGTATCAAGAAGGTAAGAAACTTTACAAAACTGGCCAACATTGTGAGTAGTTTGTCTTTGAAAAATTTCTTTCAAAATAATGATAAACGATTTTTCGATTGCCAGATTTGTGAAAAACTGTAAGAATAAGTAACATGATACAAAATATGGACAGTGATAAATGAATGGTTTTGATTATAAATGGATAATGACTGATGGTGATGATGAAAGGATGTTGATAAAGTATAAAGATATTGGTGAACAAATTATAGTAATGATAAGTGAATGAATGATAGTCATTGAATTATGGTGATGGTGAGTGAATGATGGCAATGATGACTAAGTGATGGAAGTGATGAGGGGATGATGGGGATGGTGAGTGGATGATGGGGATGGTGAGTGGATGATGGGGTTGGTGAGTGGATGATGGGGATGGTGAATGGATGATGGGGTTGGTGAGTGGATGATGGGGATGGTGAGTGGATGATGGGGATGGTGAATGGATGACGGGGTTGCTGAGTGGATGACGGGGATGCTGAGTGGATGATAAGGATGGTGAGTGGATGATGGGGATGGTGAATGGATGATGGGGTTGGTGAGTGGATGATGGGGATGGTGAGTGGATGATGTTGATGATGAGTGGTGAATGGTGAATGGATGATGGGGTTGGTGAGTGGATGATGGTGATGGTGAGTGAATGATGGCAATGATGACTAAGTGATGGAAATGATGAGGGGATGATGGGGATGGTGAATGGATGATGGGGATGGTGAATGGATGATGGGGTTGGTGAGTGGATGATGGGGATGCTGAGTGGATGATGGGGATGCTGAGTGGATGATGGGGTTGGCGAGTGGATGATGGGTTTGGTGAGTGGATGATGGGGATGGTGAACGGATGATGGGGTTGGTGAATGGATGATGGGGTTGGTGAGTGGATGATGGGGATGGTGAGTGGATGATGGGGTTGGCGAGTGGATGATGGGGTTGGCGAGTGGATGATGGGGATGGTGAATGGATGACGGGGATGCTGAGTGGATGACGGGGATGCTGAGTGGATGATAAGGATGGTGAGTGGATGATGGGGATGGTGAATGGATGATTGGGATGGTGAGTGGATGATGGGGATGGTGAATGGATGATGGGTTGGTGAGTGGATGATGGGGATGCTGAGTGGATGATGGGGATGTTGAGTGGATGATGGGGATGCTGAGTGGATGATGGGGTTGGTGAGTGGATGATGGGGTTGGTGAGTGGATGATGGGTATGGTGAGTGTATGATTGGGATGGTGAGTGGATGATGGGGATGGTGAGTGGATGATGGGGATGGTGAGTGGATGATGGGGATGCTGAGTGGATGATAAGGATGGTGAATGGATGATGGGGTTGGTGAGTGGATGATGGGGTTGGCGAGTGGATGATGGGGTTGGTGAGTGGATGATTGGGTTGGTGAGTGGATGATGGGGATGCTGAGTGGATGATAAGGTTGGTGAGGGGATGATGAATTGATGATGGGGGTGGTGAGTGGATGATGGGGATGGTGAATGGATGATGTTGATGATGAGTGGATTATGGTGATCTGCTACATCCCAGCGTGGTCCCTGACAGGAAGGTAAGGGTTCAAGTCCAGCTGAGGGCAATGGACCAATTTTTTTTGTAAGAGTGTGTTGGAAAGTGAAAATCACGAGACAGTGATTTTCGTTTTGTTTTTTTTTGGTTGGTGTAAGCTTCTCAACCTCAGAAATCTGTATTTCAGTTGTCCTATTATGTATTAACATGAAAAATAATAGTAATTTTAGTTTTGTTCTCTTTACTCATATTTTGTTTTAGTGGAACTGAGGAATCTGACATTGCTGTAAATGAAAAGGCAAGTAAATTACATAAATTGATAAGATTCTTGCTTAGGGAAAAGTTACATTTTGGCCCATAATCTTTAGCAAATAATACTTTGGAGGGAGTTTTTTGGCACACAACTTTATTCTTGGAGGTCAATTTAGAAAGTCTTTTCCAAATCAAAACGTTTTAATTGATCGGTCAATAAAAATCTTAACCAAAGTCAAGTATGATGTTGCCAGCGCTAGCAAACAATGCAAGAGCACAATCCTGATAATCATGGATGTATTGTATATCTTATGTATTTTATATTGCAGTTGATCAGCAAACTGTATTTATTAATGTATTATGAATATTTTTGGTGGTTGGGAAGAAAGCAAATTGTTCTATATAAAGTAAAGTTTATCAAATAGTTTTCAGGTCATCCTAACCTGCTACCCCTTGACATTTTAAGCTACCATTTGTTTTGCGTCTGTTGATGTATTGCTGAAGCTGTTAATAATATTAAACAGGTTTTATTTTTTAAATTGAATATGACAGACATTTTTTTTAATTGTTAACAAGACGCTACACACAACGTAACTGAACCTGGCTGAAGCAGAAATGAATTTCTTTTACATGGCGGGGAAGTGTTTACAGTTTTTAAATAAGTAATTTGTCCGAAACGAATTGAAAACAAAACCTTTAACCGGAAATGCACCTGCTATGATCATGCAATGAAATTGACGCTGTATGCTATATTTATGCTACCAATCAAATTTGACTACCCGAATTGAGTACTTCGTGGGAGGTCCAATACACGAAACGTTGCGTTGATTAGAAGACGTACTTAACAGTGTTTAGTTCGGCTCAGGTCGTCTGCGTTGCAGGCTATAATGCAGCAGATGGTACTGGATTACATTTTAAAAGTAGCAGCCAGAATAAGGAAGCCTGACCTGACTAGAATTTTGCTGTCAGGGATATTTAATAAAATTTATAGTTTCTGTTTTCTATTGAAATCATTTTTATTTGCAAAGTCCCATTATCTAAACATATTCTTTTGGTTTCAGCAGAAAAACGAAGTAAAGAAATCTGTTAGTGTTGCCTCGGATGAAGCTATGAAGAAAATTGGTCCTTCTATTGACTCTTGGGAGTGTGATACATGTTTAGTCAACAACAAAGCCTCGGAAAATAAATGTCTTGCATGTGCTACTCCAAAGCCAAGAGTGAAGCCTTCTGGAAGCAAAACATCTCCAGCTTCAAGCTTGATGAAAAAACCTGGGGGAAAACAACCAGCTTCAAGTAATAACACAACAGCCAATGACCTACTGAAAAAGTTTGCTCCACCAGCAGGGTCTTGGAATTGTGATACCTGTTTGGTCAGCAACAATGCTATAGATAAGAAGTGCGCAGCTTGTCAAACCCCTAAAACAGAACAGTCTGGTCCAGCCATGGCCAAGGGTAATTCAGTTGCAGCGTTAAACGCTCAAGATGCAAACAACAATAGTGATCTGGTAAAGAAATTTGCTCCAGTAGCTGGTTCATGGACATGTGATACTTGTATGATCAGCAATGATGCAGGGAGCAGTACTTGTGCTGCTTGTGCAACACCAAAACCAGGTGTCAAATCCTCTGGTTCTCAAAATGGTCTCGGTGGTGGAAATTTTAAATTTGGAGCAGGTAACAGTAATAGCCTAGATAGCAAAAAAGTGAAGCTGCCCTTCACTTTTGGTGCTTCAGAGTCTAGCTCTAAAGATTCTCCAATCTCTGGTTTCAAATTTGGTGAGCAGACACCTGCTAGTGTTCAAAGTGAGGCACACTCCAAGGTAACATATACATTTGGTGCTGGTTCTTCTGACAGCACATCATCAAGTAAAGGAGTTGATATCTCAAACATGGCTGCTCCCGCAAACTTTACTTTTGGAGCAACAATTAGTGCAGGAAAGAAAGGTTTGTGTAAACTGTAGTTAATGCATTTTGGCTATCAATGAATTAATTATGCATACCTTTCCCATTTCGGGGTTTTGAGTTGTCTTTTAATTCACTGAAAGCCTTTTGAATTTAATGAGGGTCTTTTAAAAGTCTTTAACTCTCCAAGAAATATTTGTTTTTATAGTTCTTGAAATAAAATACTCTTTAAAATTAATGTTTTTAAATCCATGTTTTCATTCTTTTTTTTTTTAATTGATAATGATATTATACTCAATGGCCTGCTAGCCATCTCAGCACTGGGCTTTGCCAAAAAAGCTTTGAGTTCTGCAGTGTAATTACCCCCGATTTTGTGAGTCGAATCATTTGTACAAAAGCAGTACTTTTCCCAGTAGATTACTCGTATTCTAAAGCCCAAGAAAAGCCTTGTTAAAAGATAAGTTATGTGTGATCCTCGTAGGATGTGGCTTCAGTCAAAATCGTCAACTGTAGTTAGTTCATGCGTGCTAGGTAGCCAATTTGAAGCTGATAAAATGGACAGTAAAACCTCGTTGGTAGTGTGCATTACCCCTTAAATCTACCATAGGCAATTCTAAACCCGAATTTTAGTAGCCTTGGACTGTTGTTTCGTCGTATTTTAGGCATGGCATAGCTAACAAACAAGCCCAGATTACCATAGGAGATTATAATAATAATAATAATAGCAATAGCTTGTTGCTAAGTTTAATGGTGGATTTAAGTTTTAATGCCTACTATCAGTGTGGCCTTAGGGCCTGTTCACATGGAGCGAGTTTTCTCGAGGGTAAGGGCTATCTCTGGTGGTAGAAATGAAACTATCCCTGGTTCACATGAAAAAACTGACCCCGAGATGTCTCGGGTAATGGTGCTATGTAACCAATTCAAAACCAGATAACATTTCTCTTCAGTGGCGGCGGCACGGGGGGGCAGGGGGTGCGTCAAGAGCTTCAACATCGGCCATGTTGAAGCTCTTAATTATTTACGAATGTGATCCTTGTACCAAAATGTTAGTTCCTCCCTGCTCCCTTGGAACATTGGACAGCACAGTATTCTGCAGGATAATTGAATATGGGGTGTGGGGTAGAAATGCTTTTAAGCTAGCTAGAAAATTTTTCTTGGTGAATCTAAAGGTTGATACACACTGGCCTGAACACAGTAGAAAGTATCAGACCTAGACTTATGAGATGAAAGAGGGTGTTATCCCCTAAATGACATAGTGTCCGTTTGGTTCTGATTGATATGGAAGAAATTCGTAGACAAAACTGTAATTGGGGCATTAAACTTAGCTTGAGGTAAAACCAAAATTTATGTCTCAAAATGCAGGAAATATCATCTCAGAGGGGTTTAAAATTCAAAATTTCCTGGGGGAGCATGCTCCTGGAGCCCCCTGGCTTTCTCGTGCCTGTGGTACTCGCTGTCGGATGCCTTCGGTGCCTGAAATCTTGCCCCCCCCCCCAATCAAAATTTGCTGCCGCCGCCTCTGGTTGTTTAATGTTGACAAAAACGCTGTGGATTTTCAATGTTAGGCATGGTAAATGTATCATAATGTATAGCTTTTATTGTTTCATTACTTAGATTTTTAGCATATTTTAAATGCCTACTAATTTTTCTAATTTGTATGCTTTTTTTACTTCACTTAAAAATGACCTCAGAGAGGTCAAAACGTTGTGCTTTTTCACTATCCATTTTTATTATAACAAAATTAATAAAAATAAACATTTTATAAAATAAATATCTAAAGTATAATCCCATACAGTCTGAGATCTTCTAGAAGTTTAGGTGGAACTGTAGTAACTTTTTACCATTTCTTCTGATGCTTTCTTGTTTCTTGGCTTTGCAATGTGATTTTTTTCTCTACTTCTTCCGTTCAAGTAATACAATATCGAAAGATAGAGAAACTTGTTTTTTTGTCTAATATTTTACATCAGTCTGTATATGTAATGTTTTCCATTTATTTAAATATACTTGATACTGCCATCCCAAAATAGATGTTCAATGGTTTCTCCATCTTGTTTATTAACATTTTAAAAAGTTTGGAATTTGTATAAATTATTTGGTGCAAGAACCTATATTGAAAAGTTTGTAATTTGGTATTGTCAGTTGTTGCTCATTTCCATTACAAATTTTAAATTACTTCGTGCAAAAGACTTTGGAAACTATTGCAGGATAAATCTCAAAAACAATGGGATATTAACAATTCAAATGACTGATTTTGCACAGGCCTATATGTAGATTCCCTGCATACAATCCATGGGAATACACTTTTTTCACTGCTTAAACAATGGGTTACTGAGAGATACAACAAATACAGCACCTAAGAGAAGAGGCTTGTGATATTTTAAGGATGATAAACTTACAGTACCAGAGTTTATATCAAACAGTTATTACCTACTATAGCAGTACAGACCTGTAAGCTCATACCCATCAGGCTATTGGCTGCAGCTTGCTTGGTCCCTTCTTTAGCCCCACCAGCTGACCTCTGCGCTGCAGCACCACCTGATAGAGAATCATTTTCTTGTAATGACTAGCATTGACTTTTTTCAAAATAAGATGGATATTCTTGAAAAGCTTTGCAGCCAAATTCGACAATCATTCAATACAATATAAAACATGTTTTTATAATTACAAGTCATCATCATCTTCGTTTATCGTTCCTAGTTTCCCACTTCTCCTAAATGTTATAAAAGAAATAAAATGTGTTCTCCAAGCCTTTATAGTCTCAACTGCATCTCTGACTTTCACCGATCTGCTTTCGAATTCTCCTAAACATTCACCTTAGTTTTCACCAGGCTATGAAGGCTATATAGTTACAGTTTGGAACTACATTTCACTTTTTAAAAAGGACATTAAATAATGAATTAATTAAATCATGTGAGAAAAAAACTCTCAGGCTTCTATATAAAATGTAAGCTTGTTATAAAGCACACGTGTCTTGAATGATGAAATTATTACGTATGTTTCATTTAATATATTAAGTGGTATTACAAACTTTCCACAGAGTGATACACAAGGGAGTTTAGGAGACCGAACTAAATATATAATCAAACACATACTGAATAGCTGTACCAATTAAAAAAATTTAAGAGTGGTATTTCATGCAATCTAAAATGCAAAGCGTTTAAATTAAATACTTACTCTGAAACTCTTGCTTTAGAGCTTGTGTGAAGGCTCGAGCTACAACTTGTCCTCCTAGTACAATTATCTGTGCTAAGAACCTTGCCTGTGGGCATAAACTACAAGATTAGACAGCGGTTGAGCAGAATTTAAGCTCATGAGTCGATTCATTAAACTCACCATTTTGAATGAATCCGAATAAAACCACGATCTTTTATTTCTTACGACATCTTGTAAACCATTTTATGTAATATAAATTCTTCTTCCTTCGTTAGTAGTGCCCAGACTTTCAGTAAGGTCCTCGCAGTTTTGTGTAACCTCGCCTCAATTGTCGACCGTATAATACACGCTACACGCTTACTTTATTAGTTTATAATTATATAAGAACCAGTAAATTTTTCCGAGGCTCATTGTTTATAATTTTTGTTCTTAATTTTGTTCTTATTTCTATGAGCGGTTTGAAATGAGAAATCAAAACAAAAAGACAAGGAATTCAAAAACAATGCTGATCCTCTGTATTTTGAGGAGATCCCTGTATTTTTATCCAAGATTTCTGACCACAGTGCATGTCCTCTCTCGCAATGCTTGCCCACATGCTGCAGAGGTCAATTTTTTTGTTGCCCAACGACTTTACAAGATTCAGTAAGGTTTCAGCTAGCAACGTTTTCGCTAAAACACTTTATTGCACTCTCAGCCTGAGCTTGTTCTGAAATCGTTCTTAATTTTCGGCTAATCTGAGCCTCATTGTTCTTATAAAGTTGTTCTTATCAAAAAAAAAAAGCGTGTAGTGAAATAACGATGTCTGTAAACGATAACAAACTAATTAAGGCACAGGCAACCCAAGCTCAGTGTTGATGGTAAAGACTTAAGTAGTAACGACATTTTCAAAATTTTGTAAGACTTCGTTTGGGAAATTCTAATTTTTGCCGAAAATAAGTTCTTCAATAAAACCAACAAACAAATTAGCGTAACTAGGTCCCATCTTTGCGCCCATAGCTACACCATTGATCTGTTTAAAATAACGACCGTCAAAAGAAAAACAGTAGAGAGTGAGAGCAAGTTCTGCTAGGCGCAATAATGTGGCAGTGGAAGGCTCTCGAGCAGTACGAAGATCAAAAAAATGTTTGAGAGCACAAAGACCCTCGTTATTAGGAATGACAGTATAAAGCGACTTAACGTCCATAGTAAATAAAAACTTGGTTTCGGATTGAATACGGAATTTGTTTAAAATTCTTAAGGCATGATTGGTGTCTTTGATGTAAGTGGGAAGAGTTTTACAATAGGTAGCATTACTGAGTCAAGATAACTGGAGATGAGCTGAGAAGGGCAACTGCAAGCAGAAACAATGGAGCGGCCTGGATTGTTGATTATGTGAATCTTCGGTAAGAAATAAAATGAGAGGTTCTGGGAGTGGTGCGGATAAGGTTACTGGCAGTTTGAGGAACGGTGCCGTCAGAAATGAAAAAATTGATGGCACGTGTATTTTACTATTTTCTGATGATTTGTGGTGAGGTCTTTATCTACCTCAAGATAAAAGGTAGAATCAGATAATTGGCGATAGGCCTCCTTTTTGTAAAGGTCGGTGCGTCAAACAACGACGACACAATCTTACTTTGCAGGTTTAATAACAATATCATTACGATTGCGAAGGTTGCGGAGAACTTACCATCCTTCTTTGGAGAGATTTGAAAACCTAAGTTAACGATTACAATTGGCATCGGAGATGTCATGGAGACACTTATTAATAAAAAGATCGAGAGAAGCGAATTGTCCATCTGGAGGAAACCAGTTAAATTTACGAGGATTAAGACGTTGAAAGATGTGGTGATCGGCAGTAGGATCTGGAAAGTTTGAGACGAACGCGACGAAAAAAGTTTTCTGCGTCTTTTTTAGCTTGAAACTCGTCGGATTATTGAAAGACAGGAATGAAACTCAAGCCTTTGCTAAGAACGTTAACAGACATCTCAGATTTAGAAAAGGCAAGGTCCTCTGGAATAGTAATAACGGACTGTTTACAGGGATTAGAGCTTGCAACAGACGGAGTAGTGTTCTGAATGACAACGGTTTGACATCGCGCGCAATAGGATTATAATTACAGACATCATTGACAACTTAATCATTATAAACTTCAATTTCATGGACATTACTAACTTTAACATCATGAACACGATCAACATTAAATGCATAAGCATTATTAATATCAACTTCATTAATATTATTATTATAATATCAATTTCATTAATATTATTATTGTTGTTATTATAAACTTTGGAGCAACTTTAGAATACCCCGACACTGTAGTTAATATAATTCTGCGCATTTGTTTTTAGAGAACGACGAATGCGTAGAATAAATCACCATGTCATTAACGACAGTGTCGGGGTATTCTAAAGTCTAGCCGTATACATGTAAGCAGTGAAGGCAATGAAATGATGAGAAAGATGAAACTGAAAATTACCGACATAAATAGCAGGTCATAATTTCCGTATTAGGTCCTACTTATTTATGCATGCACCTCCATTCTATAGTGAAAACAATAACGTTCGCACCTGTGAAATCACTGAATCGTTTAGCGTGAAATATTTTGTATTGTTTATCTATTTTAGAAGTTTTACGCTTTGATATTTTGTTACAGATGTAACAAAATGTTACTATATTTAACTTTGTGTGTAAACGAAACTTTATCATACATTCTAAGCATACGAAAAACAATACAAATAATTTTATAGTTTTTAATCGTTGTGGTTTCGAGTTAGGGTTTGAGAAAGGGATATTTTAGAAAAATGATTAAAGTTAACGTATTTATTCATTAGGAGCTAGGGTTTGGGTGAGGGATATTTGAAGAAAAATTGTAAAATATTATAAGCAAACGAGAAGAAAACAAACAAAGCTACTTTCACTTGCTTTGTTTTGTGGTTGTTAATTACTCAGCGACTTGACTCCGCGAGGGGCTGTAAAATTCGTAGAATGTTAGATTAGAGAAGAAAATTTAAAAATTGAGAACTCCAAACGGTTTAATTTTATGTTACTTTGTTAAGAAGAATCCATGTTATAAATATTGTCCGATTAATGTCTCCACTTGTCCTTTCGTTGTGTACCCAATAGTTGGGTTTCAATAAATGTTGAGAGATGGGTTGAATTTACATGACCGGTGTTTCATTGGTGCGGATTTTATTTTTAATTTCCTTCGGTTGCACTATTATTATTGTTAACGGGATAAATTTGAAAAAGACGGTGCAAATGAAATTTTTGCTTGGCAAAAAATGTAAAAAAAACCGTAATAAAAGTGAAACAAAACCAAAACCTGGCTCACTTCCACTGTCTAAATCAAAATGTGGCTTCAGAAAGCAGTTTACATTTTTTGTCATATTTTCGTGCTAAATGTCTTGATTAATTATTATTGTGTTTTGGCTGATTCCTGAATACTAAAAAAAAAAATTAGTTATTGACTATTTCAATTTGTAGGTTACCCTCCAACAGCTAGCTCGCTAGCCTAGTAGGTAGGGTATAGGCTTAGTAAGTCAGAGGTAATCTGTTGGACGGCAGTTTGAATCTCAGGTAAGTAAAGAGAAAAAATAAAAGGCGCTTTTTAAGCGCTTGTGGCTACTGCAAGTAGACTTGGAATGCGAAGAAATCAAAACAAACAATAAACAACAAATCTTTATTATTCCTTTTATAAATACAAGTATTGATGTTCACTACCGCAGTTAGCGTGGCTATTCTAGGCAGGCAGTGATCTGTTTAATTTATAATTTACTATTTAATTATGGAGATTTTGCAGACCAAAAAAAGATATTTCAAGCATCATAATTACTTATTCTTACGCATACATACATACATACATACACAAACATACATGTACATGCATATATAGTGATATACACATACGTACACATACATACATATATACATATAAGTCATATATACATACATATCATGATACACACAAATATATACGTATCAATACGTATCAAATTCACATACATGCAGTTTGTATACTAACTGTACGTACATTTCAATATAAATTGAAGAAATAGACGATAATAAATACTTGAAATTAAAGAAAAAAAATACATATTCAAACAAAAAGTTATATAAAATATATAATTGAGAAGCTAAATCAAAATTCAAATGATTCATTGTGCAGACCGAACTAAATTGACTGTACAGAAACCTCCGGTTTCTGCATAAATATAACCTATACATAAAGCAACATAAATTAATTAGCTTTGGGCGAGACTCTTAATTAGAATTGACAACTCAACATAATTGTCCTGCTCTGAAAGTATGTGCAACAATCTTGTATGTAAAGTTTTTTTAAAAGAAACTTTGTGAAGTTTTCGCAAATGTAAAGGAATGCTATTCCAAATTTTTGTTCCAGTTTGCGAAAATGATTTTTTTTTTGTTTATTCAATCGTGAAAATTTAACATAATAATTTCCTTTTACAGACAATCTGGTTTTATGTTTATGTACCTGATCAGATGGTGCTAAGTTTTTTGAAATATCATGCATTAGATTAGAAACAGACATTAAATAAAGCATGTTAAAAGGCAGAACGTTGGCAGAAAGGAAAAGAGGAACTGCGTGAGACGAGTACTGTTCAAAATAGATGAGGCGCATAACTCGTTTTTGGAGAGTAGTAAGTTTCTCTATATATTTTTTGCAGCATTTCCCAAGCATTAATACCGTACAATAAATGTGGCTGTATTAGGGATCTGTAAATATTTAACAACGTATTTGTTGGGACGAAGTGTCTTAAACGAGCTATAATACCAATTGTCTTACTTATTTTGGAGGCAATGTGACTGATGTGATATTTCCATGTGAGATATTTATCGATCAGGACTCCTAGATATCTTGCATAATCTTTCTGTTCTAAGAAATTGTAGGTGTTTGTTTTATGGTCAAAAGCAGTAAGATTAACGTCATAGTTTAGTCGTTTTTGATAGGGATGGAAGATAATATTTGATTTATCGATATTTATAGATAATTTATTTGCAAATAACCAATTCTGGACGTGGGAGATTTCTTGGTTGACAATATTCTCAAGTTTCTTTAAACTTTTATCAGCAAATAGCAAATGGTATCGTCAGCAAATAAGTAAAATTGTAATTTATCGGACGAATTATAAACGTCGTTAATATAGAGGACAAATAATAGAGGTCCCAGGACTGATCCCTGAGGCACCCCAGTCATTGTTATTTCTTTATTTGATATACAATCAGCAATTTGTGTCGTTTGAGTACGGCCGATTAAGTACGAAGAAAACCAGTCATTAACATTCCCACGTATTCCATAGTGCTGTAGTTTTTTTTTAAAAGTATTGCGTGGTTTACTGTGTCAAATGCTTTCTGAAGATCGATAAACATACCACATGTAAAAAGTTTGAATTTCATGTTGGTTTGTATTTAATTTACAATATCAAGAATAGCATACTGGGTGGAATGTTTTTCTCTAAATCCATTTTGAGAATGATGCAACACATCATATTTGTCAATAAATATTTTTATCCTATTATACATAACTTTTTCAAATAGAAGGTTAAAGATTGAAAGGAGGGAAATCGGTCGATAGTTTGAAGGGTTGGTCTGGTCATTACTCTTATAGATTGGAATAACTTTTGAATGTTTTAATTTGTTAGGATAAGTACCGGTCTGTACAGAATTGTTAATTAAATCAGACATAGGCTTAGACAGAATGTTTCTGGCTAATCTAAGAATGTAAATGGAACATGAGTAGAGACCATTAGCTTTGTTTGTTGGAAATAACATAATTTCATAGGGGTGACTGTATGAAAAGCAAAAGAGTTAGAACATTGAAATCTCGGCGGATAATTATGAAAAGGCATTGTGGACATATTCATTTTTGATGCTAGCTTGTGACTAATTGTTGAAAAGTGTTTGTTAAGAAATCTCTAAAGAATCGCACGAAACTTTTTCACTTACAGGACATTTGAGAGAAGCAATGGGCCTTCTAACTTTTGTTTTGCGATTTATCAGTTTATTAATACCTTCCCAAGTTTTTTTCTGATTTGCAAGATTAGTTGTAAAATATTCCTGATAATAAGCCTTTTTGCTTAAACGAATAAGTTCAGTTAGTTTATTCCTGTATAATTTATATTTGTTTTTATCACCTGAGTAGAA
>JAOBBB020087556.1:0-13536 GCA_025331005.2 Zoanthus gigantus
ATAATGATAATGATAATGATAATGATAATGATAATGATAATGATAATGATAATGATAATAATAATAATAATAATAATAAAAGAAGCACTCTTTGGAGAGTTAGATAACTGGCCGGAAAGATTAGATTTAAAGATTTGTGAGAACTGCAACAACGTTACGGAAAGTGCTTGAATGGCAAAAAAGAAATACCCAAAGGTTGCCTAGGTCAGATGGTCTTAATTCATTCCACTAGATCAACTTAAAAATTTGTTATCTTCCATCCACCACAAGCTTACTTCCAATATTGTGCTTCAAATGAATGGTAAAAGAAAAGTGTATTAAATACTTGGGAATCTAAATAGACTCAAACCATTCCTGGAAACCTTACGTTGAATATATCACAAAGAAAATAAGAAAAACTATTGGAATCCTTTCGAAGATCCGATACTATGTTGACATTGATATACTTATTCAGCTATATTATACTGTAATTTATCCATTCTTGATTTATAGAATAATTGCGTGGGGTAACCCTTATCAAACAACTTTACAACCCTATATAATTTACAAAAAAAGGCTATGCGTCTAATTACTTTCCAAATTTGATGAAAATTCAAGTCCGATTTTTAAGATACTGAAAATAATCAAGTTGCATGACCTTGTTATGTTCTACACGCTTATATTCACTCTTTTCCCTCAGTTATTTCCCTATAAAATATAAACCAGGGTTTGCAACTAACTGTTTACTTCCCTACTGTATCTATGATAATATCTTGTAGAAAATTATTTTGATAATTATATACATTTTTTTACTTGTTATATTGAAATAATTGTACTATATGTATTAAGAACTTTAACTTTGCTGCCAGCAATCATAGTCTAGATGTAGAAACATTCAAAAGTTAATACAAAATTTTGAAAATAATTATATCCTTCATTTTTATAGCACTAGTTATATGTTTTGTATTGAAATTTGCTTGCCTTGATCTTTAAGAAGATTAAGTCAAAAAAATTAATAATTACTCCTTTTTTACTGGAGATAAAAAGTATTTTGATCCACAATACCTATGATATTGTTTCCAAGTTATTTGGCAAGTATTTTCAAGTTTCAAATATTTTTTTTCTTTTTCAAAAGTATATTGTTTATTATTTTACTTTCAGTTAGTAGTTTGTGTGAAAATCAGGTACATGTTAAGTTTTTATTGTTGAGTTCTGTAAACCCCTAAATAAATATAGTTTTCTCAACAATTTTAGTTGTTAGAAAGAAAGTAAATACTCATTCAAGAAACTTTGTCAAAATTATGTATTTTATACAAGACTTCTGGAACACTTTTTCACTGGAAAAACTCTTTGACATTAATTTACTGTAGTTGATTTACAGTTGGGCGGGCATAGTTGGCACAGCTGGTAAGATATCTGCTTTTTAGGCACAAGGTCTGTGGTTCGATCCTCGGCTTCTTTTCTGCCTAAGACAACTCAGCTTTCCATCCTTGCGGGTAGGTAAATGAGTACCAGCATCTACTGGGAGCTATTTAGTAATAAAATGTAAATTCTACACTGTAAAAACAAGAGAATACTTACTGATGTTTCGAACGTTAGTCCTTCGTCAGAGTAAAGGGGGTTCCTTTACTCTGACGAAGGACTAACGTCCGAAACGTCAGTAAGTATTCTCTCGTTTTTACAGTGTAGAATTTACATTTTTATTACTAAATTGTTTCTTTAGAAACACCGACGCAGCTTAAACTAGTTTACCGCTAGTTATTTTTCTATTTTATAAAAGACTTCCAAAGAAGAATTTTAAAAAAATAATTCTTAAGTAGAATTCTGAAAGAATTGTCATATTTTAAAATGGTTTACTTGCATGCTAGAAACTTTTGCCATGGTCCCCTGATCGTGAGGAAAATGACGCTATTTGATGCCTTTTGACTAAAAATGTAGCCCTACGGGGTGGGGGTTTCGCTCACATTTGACTTCAGACTATGTCAAATCCCCCACCCTGGTCCAAGGGGGTGAGGTGGGGGTTTTAACTGACTGGTGCATAACCTTGAGGAGTCATTGGGTTGCACGTTCATTCTTGCTGTGTAAAGTACCCAGTATTTAAAAGCTTTGTTTGAATTCTTCGTTATTCCTTTTGCTGGATCCTCGACAGCTTGTCCTTAGTAACTGTCTTGCTTGATTTCGATTTTCACAAGTGTGTGTGTTTTTTTTGTTATTCGAAAGGAATATAGACTTGACAATATTGTCAACGAGATAAGACACAAGGCAAACAGACTACCTGATTTTGTTTATAATATTAACAGATAACAACGAATTTCTACAACTATATTCAAATGAATTTACGGCTTACACTTATGTGAGAAAATGAATGGGCCTGGGAGACAAAACGACTTGGGTTTCGGAGGTGAAACGGCTTGGCACTTCCCCTAAGCACCCGAACTGAAACCTACTATTTTGTACACTGTAATCTCTAGTAGATAAAAGTTGTGTCCCACAGCTAGTCAGTGAACACACAGTTCATTACATTTTGGAAAATCAAACAAAAAAAGTTTAAAATAAATTATTACCTATGTTCTTTTGTAAGACCAATCTCTTCTCCAACTCGAAGACCAATAACTATGAGGCCACCTTTGACTGAATCATGATCTACATATATTGATACTTCCCTACAAGAAAAAATATAACAGCTACAACTTCTTTACATACTGAAATTTATATTTCAAACCCAAGAAACAGAAAAGACTTAGGAGAACAGGGGAGTACAGAAACAATTGTTATCATGGGCCAAAGTAAGGAAAAGAGTTCCATGAGCATAATTTGTAGCCATGTCTGACAATTTACCAAAGACGTTAATGGGTGATGGCCTGCTGTTTTATGATCATAAAGTCCTTTATCACTGTCCTTGTGCTAGTCAAATAACTGCACTTATTCCAGTAAGCTCCGTTGCTCAAAATGATGCCAGCTTCTTAGATCTACTGGGAACTAGCCTGTGATCGAATATATTGTTCTATTGAGGGAAATTCAAGTCTCTTACGTACTTAAATTACTACAAAAATGGAAACGAGCACTGGCTCCATAGTGTACTAGATTTACAGTGATTTAGCACGTAAAACATGACAACCGAAACAGCATATAACAATGAGGTCCATTACCATATGTAACCATACTTTGAAACAGCTAATAGTTAAAGCAAAAATCTTTTTACAAGCCTGGTAGCTCATGGTGCTACGGCTTCTGCAGTGTTAAATTAAAATATTTTACTTGTTCTTCAGGTTTCCGGCCTTCTGATGTAAAGTTCTTGAGCTAAGGTTTCGGAATTTTATCATAACATGTTTTGGCTCTTGACAACCTTCCTCAGATCACGCCGGTGAAATTAACTGTGATTTCTAAAGCATTGTTACGTAGATGAGACCTTTGGACTCACCCTAGACAGGATGCAAACCTATCACAGTTCAGCTTCCAGTTGAAGCTGTTACTCCATTATTTTAGTGAGCTCATTTATATGAATTGAATGCTGAGTGGCTGAAACGTTGCACATGAGTTCTGATTTCAATGAGGCCAGGGCTTGAGCCTGTTACCTTGTGGCTGGAGGTAGAGATCTTACCAGTAGCATCAATCTTGCCTCCACTCGAGATTTATTTTGAATAGTAGTTACAGTGGAGTACTTACCTATAGTAATGTTTTCCCAATGTCTTACTATTGCTCAGTTGAGCTTTCCACAGCATCTTTAGCAGATGATCATAACAGTACACCATTGAGTCATCTGTGATCACAACGATAACCTGAAAAAAGTTTGGAAAACGATTAATGAATTTCCTCAGTTTCTTTCCATTTACTTGCTATATAATTATTATTGTTTATCAGTATTTAACAAAGCAAGCGATATTCATTTTTGTGAGCTCTGATTGGCTACCGTAACTTGCGATATCCAAGACTATTAGTTGATTTTGAGGCAGAAGTCAAAATGACAAGAAGTGTGCATACTAAAATTAGAAAAAATGTTAGCATTGTATTGTTTCTTTGAAATAAAGTGTATTTTTATCCCATTATTTTGGTAAATACTAAAACAACTTTTCCCCTCTGGGTCGGTGTCTACTGCTAGATATATACCTCGAAACTTTGTGTCTCAGTATATATCAACCACTATTCACCTCCCCTTTGGGGGATAGAGTTGTTAATTATTAGACAGTAAAATTACAGTTAAAAAGTAAAACCCTTTAACATGCCAAGTTAGAGGCAGTTTCGAATTTGATTTCTGTAGTGTTAAGTCGATGAGAAACCATCAGTTAGCTGTAAGTGAATGAAAAATTGCCCAAGTTGGAACCTCGAACGTCTCATAAAAATAGTTTCAAGAAAATTTTTTTTTATAAAGTTTTAGCATTCCTTAAAACTCATCCCATGATATGTTTGTTTTTCTTTGCCCCCAAGATACTTTAAGAGCCAATCAAATCACTTCCAGCGGTAGTTTCCAGCCAAGTGCGAAAAAAACTTAACAGAAGTGCAAGGCAATACCCAACTGCACAATATTGCTGTCACCGTGTGATTAGCCATTTTATATCAGTAAAAATTTTCTGTTTCAAAATCTCGTTCTGTACATGAAATAATACACTTTTTTTGCTATTTCAAAGGTTTACCTCTGTATCCATATCACTAATAATTTAGTTTTTGCTAATTACCTTTGGTTACAAACTGAACAATAACCTCAGTCTGTAACTAAAGAGTTGAGCTAAAATTTTTCAGCGAATTTTAATAACTAAAACCCATGACCTTTGCAGGAACAATCAGTTACTTGAAAATAATCTTGGTTCCATACCTGTCGACAGCTTTTCAGATCTGACCCACTTTTGTGGAGACACCCAGTTGCCATGGCAACTGGCATGAGGTTTGAGTGTTTATTTTCTCCTTCTGGCGTCTGATTCTTTGATGGAAGCAATATTTCAGCCTACAAAATTATGCGCAAGTACATCTAATTGAAAAGCAATTTTTACAAACAAAAAACCATCATTGGTTGTTGGTAGCAGGGATGGTGTTCATATGCCAGGCTAGGCTGGCCTAGTCAGCCAAAGTCAGTCTAACTTTCACACCTTTTCATCTCTTAAAATATCAAAGGATAAAACATTAATCCCAATTCCGTGGTTGTCATAAATATGCCTGATTCAATTTTTAGAAATAAATCAAAAATTAAACTATAAGAGATAAAACTTTAAATGTTTCCAAACATCTAGATCACCCTTTACATTGAAGATAATCTTAATAATATAAAATATTCCATTTTATTCTATATTTTATAGTTTAAACTAATTTTATACCTGTTTTCATCATCATCTTCTTTTACCGTCCCTAGTTTCCCACTCCTGGGGTTGGATGTGATATAAGTTGCCTTCACTGTTTTCTATCCTCTACCATATCTTCTGTGATGTCTAGCATCCTCATGTCTTCTTCTACTACCTTAATATCGAAACCAGACGTCCATTGAACTGGCAATAAAAATAACTTATGTCACGCTTCAATGATCACTGGGTGGGGCTGGTATAAAGGTGATCATGTGATGTACGAAAACTTGATCTCTGCATAAACAATGATCTTCGTGCTCTTTGATTTATTTATCTAACGACCTCAAACAAAATGTTGAGCGCAAAAGGTAGAACTTTCACCAATGGAAAAGCTCTAGATGAAGATACTAGGAGTAATATCATTGATTCAATTGTAAAGCAAGGAAGAGATAATATATCTGGATTTTTTGCTGGAAATTTTTCTCAATTTGGAAAAACTTACAATGTTAGTAGTAGTGGCCAGACCGTAACAAGGTGTGAAAATGTTTTAGTCAGGACGCAGAAATTGGACCCCGAGACAAGAAAGGTTGGCAAAACCCCTCTCCCATTTGACTCCTACAGAATTAAAATTAATCCAGATTTTTAAGAAATCGTCACCATCTATGCCATACAAAAAAGTTCACGATGTTGTTAGCCAGTACTGTAATGTTATCGGAAACACATCTCAAAGTGCCATCGGTCGAGGAGAGCGAAAAAGAATGCCTTCAGGTCCAATGTCATGGAAAAGAACATCTAACCGCCCAACAAACAAATTCTTGGAAGAGAATATAGACTGTTGCCAAGAATTGTTGATCCTTATGCCATCAGTGTTTTGACGAAGCAGGATTCAAACTTCCTGACGTAGCAAATCCACATTACGGATACTCTAATGTCGGAGTTCCATGTATTGAAATAGAATGCAGTATTGACACACTAAACGTGACCCCAATGTATCTTGTAGGCATGCAAGGGTAATGTTTGCAAACGCGACAGATGGAGCCACTACAACTCAGGGCCCAGTTGTTCAAAAGCCGATTAGCACTAACCCAGGGTTAAATGTTTAATCCATGCTCTTTTTTTCCAACCTTACAAGGAAGGATTTGAGCTGCAAGTTTGGGAACAACAAGTTAAATTCTCTGAAAATCCAAACAGTATTCTTATAGAATCGTTCACCTTTTCTTAAAGAAATTACTCACTGAATTTTTGCTTAACCCAGGGTTAAAGTTAACCAGCTTTTGAACAACCCGGCCCTGGACTTTAACTTTTTTGGGGAACCCGTACTGAGATATGGTGATCACATACTCCTCTCTAATCGTGCTACTCATCATAACGAAGGAAGATATGCTTTGGGACAATGGATAGACCAGCAGGGTATTGAGATAGATTACTTACCTATATAGTCCAGAATTTAATCCTGTTCAACTGGCATTTAACAAGATGAAGTATGTTGCAAAACGTGAAGAAATTCGTTTTGCTTTCAATGGAAACATTTATGTCGGGATACTGTATATGATTGTATCAATCAAATCACAGAGTCCGATATGAAAGAATTTTATCGTCACACTGGATACATTTATGTTTGAAAATTGACTGAATGTTGTAAAGGGATTTTATAAGTAGAACGTTTCTTGGTTTAATCTCTACAAGCCACATAATATTTTGACAATCAGTGAAATGTTAATAAACTTAGGCCCTGATTATATGGAACGGGCTAGCCCGGTTGAGCAAGTTGAAACACAACCTTCAGTCCGGTATTACATGATACGAGCCAGCCCGGCACGGCTACAAAGTTAGCAAGAGTTTCGTGTTTGTTTACAATATGGAGGAATTGCGAAAATTTTCTACTACATTTACTAAATGACATATTTAACAACATTTGAGACTGAAATTCCCAAAACAAATTAAAACTTTCGGCCTCAGCCTCAAAATTAGACGTTGCTATAAAAAATAGTGGACAGATAACTTGATTATGCCAGCAGCTGTTATTCCGGGCCAGCCCTGCTGTGCAATTATATGGAAAATTTTCAGCCCGGTTTGCCGGGATTCCGGACGGTTGTTACCGAAGATCTCGGCAAACCGGAAAGAAAATATTCCAAGAAAAATTCAGCCCGCTCAACTGGGGCAACCCGTCTCATGTAATTGGGGCCTTAATCAATGACTGGCTGTAGACCAAATATGAAATAAAAAAGGCTAGTTACCAAAGTCATAGTTATATTTGTTGAGTAAGTATATCTACTCACGTTTAATTTGATGTTTTTGAAAACATTTTAGTAGAAATTCAAGTTCCCAATATCAGGTACGGGCACAGCAGTATGTTTCACATGACATTATTTTCCACTCGAGATAAACAACTGAGGGAATTTTTTTGCAAGAGATTTTTATTGCAGCAACTCAACATAAGTTTCTCTGAACAATGAACATTGAACTCAAATTACGGAAAAGTAGATTAATTTCCAAGTCATAAACAGTAAGATTTCACATCAGATGTTGTTTTTACATATGAATTATTAGCCATAAAGTCAACTGTATTTGCTAACAATGACAGTCCTCCAGTTGCAGAGACTTCAGAAGAATCACTCTTGTGTTGTTGTTTCAGAAGGATCCATTTTGGAGCAATCATCTAAGCTCCTTTTGATTACCAAATTCAGAAGATACTCATCTTGTTCACAACTTAATGCACTACACACCAAAGACGTCGATTCCACAGCTGATTGATTAGTTATGTGGGTTGCATGGACGATATTTGCTGTTGGGCTTGTGGTAATACATGAAGGCACTGAAGGCCATTGGACTTTCCTCTCCTTCCACAACCGTTTGTATGGATTTCTCACGGTTGTAACTTTACTCTGATTTTGTATCGATGACTCTTCGGGTTCACTAGACAATATAACTTTGGATTTGGAATTTTGCCTCCTTTGCAATACTTTTCCAGTATCCTTGAGCCACGGTTGATAGCTTTTCAGTTTTCGATTTCTTGTCCAGTATTTTTCAATTCAATTCAATTCCAATTTTGATCCGGGTTTATTCCCGTAAACGGGGGTGGCCGGATTTACCCCACTCTGGCAGCAATCTCTCCAACTCCCACTCTCCATCACGCTCGATTCTTTGCATCCTCCTTCTTCAAACCAACACTCATGACTGCTCTCCTTTTCCACGTGCATTTTCCATGTCTTCCTCGGTCGTCCTCGCTTCCTCTTGCCCTTCACTTCAAACTCCAACACTTTTCCCAAAACATGCCCATCATCCCTCCTCAACACATACCCGTACCATCTCACTCCACTCTCCTTTGCCATCTGAACCACTGTTTCCTTCAATCCCAACATCTCCATTAGGTCTTCTGTCCTCTTTTCTCCATCAGTTTTCCACCACACATTGTTCTTACCATGGTTCTCTCGGTCCTTCTCAAAATTTTCATCTCATTTTCCCTCAAACACCATGTCTCACTCCCATGTAACATCGCCGATCTCACACAACTCCGATAAACCATTCCTTTCATCTTAAGCGAGAACCTTTTTGAGTTTAGCTACTCTCCACATTCCTTGATCTTCACCCACCCAATTCTTGCTCTTGCTGTCACAGCTGCCTCACAACTACCCATAGCATTCACTCTATCCCCTAAATAACAGAAACTTTTCACTGTTTCCACCTCTTCACACAACTTCTCCACCGGTCCAACTGATCCATTAGCTTGTTTCTTGCATCTTCCAAACACAAAATCTCTCCCCAACCTCGGGGTTACTGCACTAAAAATTCTTCGAGCAGAAATTTCTTGTCTGCTAGTTTCAGTCTCGGCTTTCAATATTTTCATAATTAGAGATGAACAAGTTAAGATAAAGCCATATTTTGAATCTGAACTCTAACAAAAACGACCAAAAGTGTATCTCCAAATCTTAAAAATAATAAAAAGTTTCATAAGAAAGAGGTTTAAGGAACCTGAAGTCCGAACATAGATAGAGAAACTTCGTCATAATTCCGAACATGCATAAAAGTAATATCGGAGAGGAAGCGGAATTGAACGAAAATAGTCCGAATTATACTCCCACACTCACACTCACACTCACACACTCTAACATAGTGGCTTGACCTCATACGAGGCACTATCCACAAAAATTTATTGTTCCATTCACTTCTTGTTCTTAAATTTTCAAACTATACCCACCAGAAAGTATTCTTGGGTTTGTCAAGCTGAGCTGTACCAACGGATTTTCCATAATAGCTTCATACAGTGGACTGAATAAACAAAATAATGCGTCAGTTGCTGAATTAAACTGCCTTCAAGGTTACAAAAAAGGTAAAAGAATGAGTTAATTTTGAGTTGTTTTAGGTTTTGGCCACCAGAATGGAAAGAGAGATATTGTAGGAGAGAGGGAGACACAGTTACTAATTATAACTTAGTTTAAAGTAACTATTAAAACTTTTTTGAAGTTTAAGAAGGTCATACTACATTCAACCTAATTTGAACTTATTGTGTTTAAATTTCTTTTGAGTGAGACAAGATTTAACATCCTCTGACAAGGCAATTTCGAATTCCTTAAGCCAAATAATGCATTCAAATGACTGCAGGACATACCAGAAGTATTCAGAAGGCCTAGGATATTGTGTAGTATTTTAATCATTTTTATTGTTTGCAGTTCACCTAATCTGTTCAGAAAAATTCCTGCCAAAAAGGGTTTCCAAATCTCTTTTTCATGAAGTTTAACTGCATTTCTATTCTAACATTTTATGGTAATCTTTCAAGCGGTGAGTAACGAATATCAAAACGTACAATTTTCTTGTCGAAAATATTCGAACATACAATTCTGTACTTATTTATTGTTGCCTTCCTTCTCTACACAAAAATGCATGAGTCCTACATAAAGTCTTAGTCCAAGAGTCCCTCAGAATACATTAAATTATATCAAAACTGAGTTACACGGGGTCTGTACAAGTTGACCAAGAGCCAAATATTTCTTCATCTGACCTTCCCTCTGTCAAGTATAAACATTTTATCATTATTATATTTGTTAATAGTCCAACTGTCTTCAAATATGCAAATAATTTACGTTATGCAACTTCCAGAAGCCAGTATATTTACGAAAGTTTTTACCAACTTTAAAAATATGCCGTTTTTATACTAGTCAAACAATAATTTAAATTTGTGACTTTGCTGTTTTCAAGAGTGGTTTCAAAGATTTTCTATGGCACTCTAGGATTAATCCTGCGATTTTTTTGGGATTTCCTAAAACTATCTAAGTTTTGAGAAGATTTATGAGGTTTTAAGAACTTCTAGAAAGCGAACACATCCTGGAATTCATACCTTGACTGGTTGAGACCCTGATCAACATCCTCAGGAACAGCTTTCCTGTCGCCCAGAAGCCATTCACACTAGGAATAAATATGAAGTACTTTCTTCACAATTATTGAACTGTTAAATATTATATATGGCACCACCTTGCTTTAAAAATAAAGTAGTTGAAGTAAGTTGAATCAGTTTTACATTAGAAGCTCAATTCTAAACTTAATTTGAAACAGAACAATACTAAGTATATTGTATTTTAAAGTAATACAAACGTATTGCCTACATAGAAGCTGAATACTCCAAGCTTTGGTAAGATAAAAATACACAATATCTACATCTACTAGAGATGGATTAAACATTTTGCAATACTCTAATAATTTAGTCCATAAAAAAGCAGCAGAAAAAGATTCAAAGTTTTTGAAACAGAATATGGATGAGTGTGAAGGCAGTTACAAAAGGTACCAGCATTTTAAGAGTTTATTGTTGAGAGCAAAAGGGTGGTTTTGTTCCATTCCCAAATGGGCTTCATTCACAAACAATGGAAGGTAATATGGTAGGGTTAAGAAGAACCTAAAGCTGCTGAACCATGCACTACATATTCCAGTCACTTTATTAAGCCTGGTCCTCACAACGACATAAGCATAAGCATAAACATAAGCACGAGTCTTATGTCGTAATGAGGACAGCCGTGACATAAGCATAAGCACAATCACAAGATTATCAAAATCTTCTGTTCTTCTTGTGCTTATGCTTATGGTTATGTCGCTTATGTTGCTAGTGATGACAATACTGACATAAGCTTAAGAATAAATTAAACCATTCAGCCAATCATAGGGAACTTGGCTCCAGGTTTTCCTCACAAAAATCCAACGGATCGTGAGTAAGTGCAGTTCGTCCGCCATCTTGTTTTGTGTGTTGGAGAGAGAGTATGGTAGCTAAAATTAGCTTTGCGCTTGCGTACAACGTTATGCTTATGTCGCGGCTGCCCTCATTACGACATACGTTATGCTTATGCTTATGTCGTAGTAAGGACCAGGCTTAACTTACTGCTGTCTCCTGATTATTTCCAGTTGCTTTGAGTGCCGTAACAACCTCTTCATCTTCAAAACCCATCTCCTTTAGTTTTTGAACAGCCTAAGTTAAAAAAAAATAAGAAAACAAGTCTGACCTCTGCACAAGATTGAATTATTCTATCGAGGGAGATTATGGTGATGCAGTAATTCTAGGTGGTCCATCATTGGAGTTCACTTTTTTCTATAAATATTCAACATAGCAACCAGCATTTCATGCAACTAATTGTGATCAGAAGTATTTCAAAGGATACCTCTCAGATTGTTTTTCGTTTCATCTGTCTACATGAGTGCTGGTGATGTTATATGCAAAACTGTTCAGATTGAGATTGTGTGTATTTTACGTAATGGCAGACTGGCAAAAAGCTTTTAGAAATTCTATTTTTGTAAAGCATCATTTCAGATCATGCAGTTAACAATCAAACTGGACGTTTGTAATAGAAAGTAAGGTATTGCAAGCTGAATTCAAAGTGCTGAATTTTGGGTCAAGTGTAAAATGCATATATGCAGAATAGTATACTAGGTCAACAGAAAAACGCATATAGTGGACTTTTCTGTAAACGCAGCCACAAGTATGTAACTTTCCAATCGAGAAGGTTAGGGTATCTTTACATTTTAGTAGTTCAGATTCATGACAGATTGTTTGTTTCTATGCCCATTTACTCAACTTTTATCATGCATCACATACTTTATCATCTGATCAATTTTATGGGCTGTCAATAACTGTGAAATATGACACGAAAAAGGACATATAAGTGAGATACAACTAAAAGGCATCTGAAGTGTGAAAAGTAACCCTGAGAACATAGCTAAAATGGGCTATCGCTAAAATGCTTTGTAAACAAGTAATTTAAAACACAGAAATTAAAACAAAACAAAATCCTAATGCAGCATGTACATAATTTTATTTAAAATTTGTATTGTACCAACTGGTGTCTTATATTTGAGAAGTTCAGATGACAGATTGTTTCAATGGGCGATTCATTTGACTTCTATCATCGCAGACTTGATCACCTTTTTGACTTTGTGGGCTGTCAGTTGTGAAACATGACATGAAATTGCACATAACAGATCCGAGACTCATAAAAGCACGTTGTCTTCCTCTAGATTCTTTGATAAAACGAGGGTCACCTTCCTTAATACTTCACCAACGATTAAATTAGGGTATATGATGGCAAAATGGTTAGACGTTCCTTTCTTACGTCGGAAAACCCAGCGCATTTTATGTGGACACTCAATCAGGATGGTTAACTGGTATGAGGTGCTAAGCTCATGACGACATTATCTACACAAGTGTGACCCGACGAAAAACAATTAGAAACTCTAGTATGTATTTTTTGACTATGCCCTCGTACAGAGTAAGAAATTTTCAATTGGGAATACAAACAAAACTTTTATTTAAAAGTTTACAAAATATCACATTCATTTGTCAATTAATTAATATAGGAGTTGCCAATTTTTACATCATTTTTGTGAGTGTACAAAACAAACACTTTTCAAAACTGGCCTCCCTACCACAAAAAAAGCATACGCAATAAAATGAATATTTTCCTGTGTGTTTTCAGATGGCTATAAGTTGAGCAAAATCTTCTATTGCTATTAAGATTTGATGCCAACAAAGAAGAGAATTGTACAAACATTTTTACAAGATTTATTGAAAAATATATCAGCGAATTCAATCACACAGGATCTTCACATTCACTTTGATTACATTTTACTTTCTTATTCTGATAAATAAAATGTCTACACAAAACAATATATAACACATCTGAGTATATTAAATGCGTTCGGTGTATATATATAGAATGAAAGACGAGAAAACAATTTTTACTCATTCATGAGCGTGAAACGCGAAATGAAGGAGTATTGGAATTATATGGGATTCTGTTAGCCGTTATGT
>JAOBBB020087633.1:0-12500 GCA_025331005.2 Zoanthus gigantus
TGAACTCAAAAAGACATAGACTTTTACCTTTCTGTTAGCTCGGCACAATCGCTACTATGAGAAGCTGAACATCCTTTAATTTTGAAGTGCGTGGTGTCCTTGAAAAATGGAAAATATGTCCTTGAAAGTCCTTGAAAAGTCCTTGAATTTTCAGTCCAAAAAAGCGTACGAATAGATCTGATTCATAAATACTAATATTTTTTACGCTCTCGTACACTCTCGTTTTTCACCCAAGGTTTTGAAAAACTAGTATATAAAGAAATGATGAGTTACATTGAAAAACAGAAAATTTTAAATGACTGCTAATTCGGTTTTCGAAAAGGTCATTCAACAAAACAGCACCCTGGGACCGCTTCTTTTTCTTCTTTACATAAACGATATAACTAACTCTTCTGAAAAGCTTTCATTCAGACTATTTGCCGATGATATCAACATCTTCTAATCGAGTGACCCCAATGAACTTGAAAGAACTGTAAATGCTGAGCTAATCAAAGTAAAAAACTGGTGTAATGTGAATAAACCTTTATGATAATCAAGTCAGCGCGAAAGCGCTGAAACATACCCATCAATATAATACTACCAGATAAAAATGGCGTATTCTTCCAACTTCAGCAAAAAGAACACATTAAATATTTAGGAGTCTTACTTGACGAGAAAATGAACTGGCAATATCACATTGCAACCGTTTGTGCACGCCTTACGCAAAGTACTGGAATTTTCTATAAGTTAAGGCACTTTCTCACCCCCACGCAGCTACAACAAATCTATCATACCCTAATCTATCCACACATCTATGCTATCATTGCTTGGGGAAGTGCATATAAGACCCATATTAACAAACAACAAGTAAAACAAAATCATCTTGCAAGAGTAGTTTTTTTCGAAGTGTTATATGGTGAGAACACACCATCAACACTGCTCCTGCTAAATCTTCTAGATGTTTTAACTGTAAATAATGTCTACCAATTTAAGGCACTTAAATTCATTTACAACTGGCACAAACAAATCCTTAATTCCATCTATATTAATTTAACAACTCTTTTCTTTATGCTAAAAATGTCCAGTCACACAATACGAGATCTGCTTCCCAAAACAATCTATATAACTCTCGATTTAGAGCCAACATGGGAAGCAGACATTTAGTAACTATGGCAACAATTATCTGGCAAAATCTTCCCTCCATCCTCAAAGAGCTAAACACCTTCACACTTAAAAAAAAACGTCAAAAAGTATCTGCTTCAAAAACAATTTGAATCTTGAGGTAAAAAGTCGCTAAATTTTACAAACATATATTTCTCCACACCTGATCTCTCTGTAATGTACGGTTTTTTCCCCTTAAGGTTGCTTTTCAATGTGTTTGTTTGTGAGTGAGGGCTACAAAAAATCACCTAAAAACGTTATAAGCCTGGCGTCTAACTAGAAAACCCTACAGTTTATTTAGGCCCTGGGCATCTCCTTCGCTATAAAACTGTATTTTAATTACCTACTTAACTAAGATTTTAACTTACAAAAAAAAATTAAAAAAAGATAAAGTGTAGTGCTATATATGCTATAATGCAAATTTATATTACTGAAGGATATGCAAAATAATAGTTGTTGTTGTTGTTGTTGTTGTTGTTGTTGTTGTTGTTGTTGTTGTTGTATTTAATGACAGTAATTAGATTTTTATGTCATGGTTCATCAGTAACGGTTTTATATAGCTATTAATAAACATAGGCCAGACCAATTTAATTTCCTGAAAAACCGGTTTTCTTAAAGAATTAGAAGATTCGGCTAGTCAAAAAAAAAAAAAAATAGGAGCGTGGTTGTGGACAGACAAGTAAATCAAACTCGAAGAAAACAATAGTGTTAATAGAAACTGCAATATAATCTAGTCTTGATTTAGTTGCAAGAATTGAAACCTTATTTACATCTCTTTTTGGTAGCTTATGTTCAGCTTAATCGGGCGATTAGATTGACTTTTTTAAATAATAAAATTTCTGGATCGGTTTGTTATTCTGCTTTCCATCAAAACATGGTCGAACAAAGCTGTGCTGTCATAAGTGAAATCGGTCTGGCCTTAGTTCTCGTAGGCGTAAAGTAAGAAAAAGTAAATCAAACAACAAACAACATTGGGAAACGCATCAAGTTAAGAAGTACGTGCGAATAGCTTTCTGGGATAGTCATTACTGCCTTATGAAGTTTGTTTCTAAAAACCTTTGTTCTTGATATTGTTTGATTACTAACTGTTTTGTTGTGTACGAAAGGGGTGACGATATCGGAGGTTATGTTGTAAGCAAGCACAAGGCCCCCACTGCACGACCAGTAGCCGATAACAAAGGTCCCGCGACTCCAGCACCAACACCGTTTCTGGACAAGACTTGTAAGAGTACCGTAGCTCGGGCTACTTCCTCCATACCGACCATAACAGAGCTGCATAACGACGATATTCCTATGGATGTTTCTAAGGCAGCGCTTAGTACCCAGGGACTAGCTTACCAAGGACAAACGTGGCAGGTAAGAGAAGTGGAAGGAGAGTTGAGGTTATTTAATCAAAAGTCGCAATAAGACGACTCACGGATACTACGCACAAGTAGAACTACAATCAGACCAAAACTAGCATCCTCCACACACAAGTCGTTTAAAATTCCTGTCAAAGAAGGAGGGTGTTATCCCAGATTTCCCGCTGCTTTTCTCAGTTCGGCTTTAAATTTTCTAACGAAAATACATTAGTAATAGCAAACAATTAAACCGATTTCCTAAACGAATCAAAGAATCAAACCCAAAAGACGGACGGAAAACAAGTTTCCGTAAACTGGTAAAGATTGCGGATCGAGACCCTTCATATACAAACCAACCTTGCAAAGCAGGCTGAAGGTATTGTTTCACAGAAGTTTATGCAAATGAGAAAGTCCCAGCTATAACTCACTGCTACTCCTGCTAAGTATCCAAGGGTTGTCCAATACTGGCAATCTGATAATCGACAATACGTTTTGCGGTCTGACTCAGATCGCAACTTCTTTCTGAGGGACTGGTGACGGTTACACAACTCGTTTTAGCGGAAGTCATTTCCAAAGAACGTTATAGCGGAAGTCATTTCCAAAAAACGTTTTAGCGGAAGTTATTCCAAAAGGCTGAGTCGGATCGTGTAGGTCGAAATTAGGTGGTGACGGGTCGTGATAGATGGAGATGGAAATCATTTTGACCCTTAGAAAAATTCAGCAAGTTTGAGTTGAGGAGGGGGTAGAAATTTTTGGCGACAAGTTATACTGTTAACCTGTTTCTCCCCTCGGTTTGGGTGTAGTCAAGGCTAGTTTAGAGAATAGCTTTTTTTAAGAGAGGTTAATGGTAAAGTTAGGCTTGAATTTAAGGTAACGGTAGAGTTAAGGTCGGGTTACGGTTTAGTATCGGGTTTCGGAAAGGTAAGGGTTAGAGTCAATTGGCTTTAGATTAGTGGGAGGTAAAGGTTTAATCTAGGTTGGGGTCGGGCTTAGCATAATGCTTAAAGAAGAACAGGTTTGCTTAAAATAATGTTAGTTTCTTTGATACTACTATTTTATCTTCTATCAGGCTTGTGTAAAAATTCGGGATGATCAAAATAGGTCGCTAAGGCTTTCATTTGGTGAACGTAGATTGAAAAAATGAAATATGAAATTAAGATTAGGTTACGATTTAATCAGGTTTCGGGAAGGTAAGGGTTAGAGTCAAGGTTTTAGTGAGCCTCAGCTTTATTTTAAGGGGAGGTAAAGGTTCGAATCTAGGTTGGGTCAGGCTTAGGTTAGGCTTAAGGAAGGATATATGAACAATTCCCAGAAAACAGCTTTGTGTATAAGAATGCTAGTTTCTGTATATGAATCTAGTCTTTTATCTTCTATTAGTTAGCGTAGGATACGATTGATCAAAACAGGTCAAGTTTTTCTTGTGGTAAAAGTAGATTGAAAAAAGAAGATATAGAGAAGTAGTTTGTCCTCAGATTTCTCCTTTGTCGCCCGTATTTCTGATAAAGGTGAGGTACAGAATCTCAAGAACAGTTTTGCATCAAAAATTGAAGGTTTGGGACGTTTGTAGTTAGCAACTATCTCCAAAAGGGGGACGCTTCGAGTCTCGGTATATATCTAGCAATAGGAACGACCCTGAGGGGGATAGTTGTTTTAGTATTTACCAAAATAATGGGATATAAATGCACTTTATTTTCAAAGAAACAATACAATGTAAACCTTTTTCTATTTTTAGCACACGCACTTCCTGTAATTTTGACTTCCGCTTCAAAATCAACTAATTCTCGTGGATTTTGAAAATTACGGGAGCCAATCAGAGCACGCGAAAATGGATATCGGTTGCTTTGGTAAATACTAATACAACTTGTCGTTTGGTTTGATCCATGTTTTTAAAACATAATTATAATTATACAAAACAAACATACAATAATTAAATCAATATGTTTGTGAAAGGAACCTCAAATAGGCTGTTCTGTGTGTTTGTTGGTGTATTGTGTGTTTAGGTTGGTCGCTCAGAAGTCCAGAGTACAGCACCGACAACATTTGCAGCTGCTGTTACCACATCACGACTCGAAGAGCTTGACGTTAACCGGATGGTTATAAGTCAAAACTTGATTAGGTAAGCTCAAACTTAGTCAGTTGTGTCAAGCAAGGTGTTGTTTTGTTGGTTGTATCATTGAGTCGGCTTGCCGAGTTTATGTCATATATTCAACTAAGTCGAAAATGCCGAAAATTTTTAATTGAATTAGGAACCTATTGTTGAGTGACTGCGTGATGCAGTTAAAGCGATCATTGTTTCTATGATACAGTAATGTCATTCACAGTGATGTTAGTGATGGTTGTGATGATATCGATGGTTATTATGATGGTGATGGTTATTATAAATGTTGTGATGGTTATGATGATGGTGAATAGTGTTGGCAGTGAAGGTGATATCGATGATGGTGATTCATGGTAATTGAGGTTATGTTAGTTCTGGTGATGCTAATGACTGTGTCGATTAAGGTGGCAAGACTGTAATAATGATGAGCATGACAGTAATTACGATGTTCTTGTTGTGATTATTTCAGTTCTAAAGTAGCTCCAAACGAAAGCAAAACAGATGTTTTAGGGGCCACTTCTCGCAGCTATGTAGCCATCGAGAGACCCGTTGGAGCAAAACACTTGAAGAAATCCAAAAGACCACTTACTACTGGTAAGGTTCAGTTGTTTCTTTTTGAATGTTTTTTTTAATTCTCGGGCTGAGAACCAAGAACGAAAGACATTAAAATAAAACCGCATCTCACCAGTAAAAGATTTTCATTTTCTCTTGTTACCCTCTGTGGGAATCTGGCCCTGTGTATTGGCAATGCCATGCTGATGAGGCCCAAAAAGGCCAAAACACTGAGCTGTCTATAGCAGGTAGCATCCAGACTAACTGTTTTTATGATACATTTAAGGGGTAATTCCCAATACCAACGGGGTCTTAGTGCCCAGTTTAGTGCTTCGAGTTAGTGCACTAGTGCGCAAATGCAACCTATTACTATTATCATTATCACCGTCTTATTTTTGAACCCCCCTACAGAACCCATCTTGTATCAGTTAATGTAAATCTTTTAAATCATTTTTAAGTTTGAAATGTGTGTTTATCACCATCAAATTTAGTTCCTCTAAGTTTTAAATCAAGCAAAAACGCTCAGTGATAAAACGCGAATGTTTTTTAAGTCAAGACAAGAGGCTCTTAAGCCTTTACTCGTGGTACGCGTGGGACCGGGGACAAATCCCAAATATGGCAGTCACTGGACCGAATCGCTAATCGCGACATGAAAAAAAAAGAAAAAAGAAAAAGAAATGGAACCCAAACGTTGACTCGTGGTATCACGAGTAATAAGTTAATATGTTGGTAGTGTTTGGTGAATTTATAGCGCTTTATGTTAAACGGCAACCCTGGTTCTGTCTGTTTTGCCTACTTGTTTTTAGTGTTTAGACTTATGCCAGTTTCAGCGACAAGTGTTTCAATAAACCCGCCATTGCTAAACCATGTGCGCTTTCTACGCTGACTACAAAGGCATGCTTTATCGGGATGGTACGCGTGCGCTTTAGAATGTAACCTTCAGCGTTTTAGCTCGACGACGATTTGTAAATGACCTAACCTCAATACTAAAATAAGTGCTTCACTTGCTCAGACATCTGCAACTGGTTGGACTTCGCAGAACTCATCGGTTAGATTGTGCTGTCTAATGCTTACTTATCGTTAGCATTAGAGTGTGCTTCTGGTGCTTTGTCTGTTCTTAAATATTATGGGAGCTGATGTAGCAGGATGTCTCTTTACTGTACACCGTGTATATGTTATTCTTCAATTTTTTCCTTGGTTCAGATTTTTTTTTAAGCCAGTTAATATTTTTTAAACCGGTTTGATTTTTGTATTGATCAGCTGTCTGAAAAAGGGCGTTATCTTTTGGGGTGTGGTAGAAAAATTGGGGAATTCCTTTCTCAAATTCCATCTGCTTCCCAGCAATGTCTACTTACCTCCCCCTACCCCTAACTTTATGCTCGCCTGTTCTCACCATCTTACCTTACATTAAACTGCCACGTATTTTTTTTCTTTTTTTTCTCTCTTTGTTTCTCTTTGTTTTTCGTTTTTTAGAATTTTGAATCTGCAGTTCTACTTGATCTCCACTTGACCACGCACACGCAAACAACTGTTGCTAGCATGCCAATTTTTCTAGTTATCACTAGTTATTGGTCTCAGACTGGTATGAGAAAAACAAAGTAATTTGAAAAAACCAATCTAGTTTGAAAAATACAAACGGGTTTGAAAAAATAAACTGGTTGAAAAAATAAACTGGTTTGAATTAAAATAAACGGGCTTGAAAACATTTGAACCAAAATTAAAAATACGCATATATAGCGCATATGCGCATACTCAAGGTTGTCGCAGTTGGTAAGATCTCTGCCTTCCTACCACAAAGTCCCCAGTTTGATCCCCTGCTGTGCCAAGACTTGAATATTTACAAGTGCGACCTCTTTTCCGCCTTAACTATCTCAGCTTTTTCATCCTTCCAGGGTAGGTAAATGAGTACCAGCGTCTGCTGGGAGCTAACCTGCGATGGATTAGTGTCCCATCCAGGGGGAGTTAAGCCTGGTCCTCATTACGACATAAGCATAAACATAAGCATAAGCATAACGGGCTTATGTCGTAATGAGGACAACCGCGACATAAGCATAACGTAAGCAGGTGCAAAGCTAATTTTAGCTACCATGCTCTCTCTTCAACACACAAAACAAGATGGCGGACGAACTGCAATTACTCGCGATCCGTTGGATTTTTGTGAGGGAAACCTGGAATCAAGTTTCCTATGATTGGCTGAATGGTTTGATTTATTCCTATGCTTATGTTAGTGTTGTCCTCACTAGCGAAATAAGCGACATAACCATAAGCATAAGCATAAGAAGAACAAAAAATTTTGATAATCTTGTGCTTATGCTTATGTCGCGGCTGTCCTCATTACGACATAAGACTCGTTATATATGCTTTTGTTTATGCTTATGCTTATGTCGTAGTGAGGACCAGGCTTTAAAGACTCGCATCTGCTTCACACTACAGATACCAGAGATAAGTGCAGGCTCCATGGGTCGATTATAGAAAGCTGTAAAATTGAAAAATAGAATTGCTACATTTGAAACAATTATGAAACTTTACTTTTTAACTAGCCCCCTTGTGCAGTCTGCCTGTGTTTTTTTGGAGATTTTTAACTTGTTAAGAGATAATAATTGTGGTTTGTTAAAGGCACAGGTATTTGGAGAAAGAAGTAGCGTCTTCGTGTTAAATTCCTTTTAACTTCTTATTCTACCATCGAGTGCATGAGATAATTAACTGAAACAATACCATAACTTCTGTTTAACAATTTCTAATAGATATCTGAACAGACATAACTACAGTGCTGCTGAAAAAAAGCAAAACATTACGGTTCATCAGCAGGATACCTAAATTGCGTGCAATTCTATAACCGGTTTTTGCTTTATCTTTAATACAGTACTCACAATCACGCTAAGTTAGGAAATGAGTTAAGCTAAGAGAATGTACTCTCATGGTGAAGTTTATCTCCTCTTCTGTTCAGCTATAATAAAATAATTAACACAGCCCAATAGCTGAATAATTGTGCGTCTTTTGATGAAGAAATACTTCAAATTTAAATCAGGCAATTAAGCGATGTTTTTGCCTCGTTTCTATCTACCAATGAGAGAGCCGTTCGTTTTTTGCGGCTTTCATCAAAGAAATAAAATTTCAACTCGAAGGGGAAAATATTTTTTCGTATGGTTTAGAAAAAGACTTTCGTTTTATTTTTAATTGGTATAATTGTGTTGTTACTCTTAGTTCTCGAAATTTATGAATTAACTTTCGGGTAAAAATATGTTTTTTATAGGATTGGTTTTTGTGTTGCAACATCAAAGCGTTGTGACATATTACCTTAAAGAGAATGTAACAATTGTTGCGTTGGCTCCGATGACAGGGGAATGGGATGTTGGTAGAACGACTGCCGCTGCCATTCCAATCGCTATTGAAGATATTAACAACGACTCAAGCTTACTACCAAATCATGAACTTCAGTTTGTGTTTGGGAACACAAATTGTTCCCACAGAACTGCCCTTCCCCTAGTCATGAACACATGGGTTGAAAGAAAGCGAAATGTGGATGCCTATATCGGAGGCGGATGTAATCGAGTGTGCGAGTACATCAGCCTCCTTGCTGGCAAGTGGAACTTGCCGGTGGTTTCGTGGGGTTGCATGTCAAGTCATCTTTCAAACAGGATTACGTTCCCAACGTTTGCCCGAACTGTCGGTCCCTATACTAAGATGGAAAAGTTACTGAAAAAACTTATGGAGCATTTTAATTGGAAAAGGGTAGCCATCATTGCTTCTACGGATGATATCTGGCAGATTGCGGCAAACCTAATCAAGATCGAGTTGGGAAAACACGGAATATTTGTGGCTCATTTTCATAGTTTCATTCCGGGTCGCCTTCACATTCTTGAGAGGCGAATTGAAAGACACGCCGATTTAATCAAGTTAGCATCGAGAAAAGCACGAAGTGAGTTAATTTTATTTTCATAACGGGGTTAGTTTGAGGTAATCTGTAGTCACTTATCGTCCTGAAATATAAGTTAAGAAATAATTAAATAGATAGCTAATTAGTCATGCTAATAAAAATATTAAAACTTAATACTACAGTTCTAAAGGAAAAAGATCGTACAATGACAGATGTAAAGATGTGGAAAATGTTAGTTAATAGAATGTTTACAATGAATAAAAAGTTAATTGAAAATTCTTATATCTAAATTGTTTAACTTTAAAATTGATACATTAGTTTTTATCGTTTTATGATATCATTTTTTTTGTTTTATTGAAATATTTATTTTGGTGAAGACGCTTAAACGGGCACGCGGCGAAGCAATTGTTTTCTGGTATGAAGAAAAATGTAATTTTAAAGTTATCTTATTAATTGCATTATTTAAAATTTCAATAATGTTTTAAGATCTATATGTAGTCTGTAGAAACGTTTCTTGTAATTTTTATCGCTTTTAGTAGCTGAGGAAGAGAGAGTAGTCTATCGAAACGTTATGATCAAAGTTTTTTTCAAAAAACCAGCAAAGCCCATTTACTGGCTTTCATTATTTTTAAAGAAATAAAGAAATAGATCGTTTCGGTAAAGACATTTTAACTTCACTAAAACATGGGTTAAAATCATGCATTTCTATAGCGCTAATCCTAATGAGAGAAGGTCAACCTTTAACAGATGTTAGAGCAAAGCTTACAGCATCTTCTCTAAGTGTTAGTCCTGCCGGGAATCTAGCTTATCGCACGAGAGACTGGTGCCTTACCAACTAAGCTAACCAGACGACTGCAACTAAACTAACTAACGCCTTAAATACTTACAGCGATAATCATAAAATATTATCTTTGTTTTGGTAAACTGCACCACTCCGGCGTTACAGTCAAACCGGATGTACTTTTGATGACTTTGCAAACATCCACTGCAACACTGGAATTTTGATTGTGTGAATAAGTCCCAAGTTTTGTTTAACGTCTAAAAGGCGATTTTTGTATCTTTCATAAATTGCAATCATACTACTTCGATTAAGAAGAGGGAAAGAATAATTGCCTTGTGTTTGCATGGTGTAAAACAGGCACAAATTAATTGCAAAAAAGTCGTGGGATTGCCGCCACAACCAGTATTCAATATTGTGAGTTAAAATAAACTGAACACTGACTTGTAGCCCCGTGTAAGACAATCCGGATTCCGGAATTCAGAAAATATTTGCCTGTGAATCCGAAATCCAGGTCTAGGAATCCGCACTACCGGGAAACAGACCTTTTGGAATCCGGGTTCCAGGTCTAGGAATCTGGAATACCGGAAAATGGATCTTTTGGAATCCGGAATCAACTGAGGTGGAATCTTGATTTCAGTACCTGGGATCCGGAATCCACGTCATGGAATCTGGAATCCAGGACTTTCACGGATTACCTTGCATTGGGCAAAAGTTGCTCTCGCAGATTGCAACACGCTCGGCTTCAACTGTCAATCAAATACCAATGTTGCAGTGGAAACTTGCAAGGTTTTCATCTAAAGAGCACCCGGTTTAACGGTAACGCTCCAAAGCACATTAAAGGAGAAGTGAATGCTAAACTAACCCATTTTGGTTTGAATCTATTTATATAGTAGATTAACTCTGGGAAGTTTTTTTAAAAATTAAGGTTAAAGAATATTGAGAAATTAAATATAGAAACTAAGAAAACTCTCTAGAAAAGGTTTGATACCGTGGTCGCAAATGAGATTGTCAGCCGTATGGTATGACGTAGGTTACGATATTCAAAACTTAAATATGACAGTGTGCTTCGAAATCTTGATATTTTTTGGGCGATCTATGCCTTGTGAAGTTGTTTTTCTTTTATATATAGCAGCCAAAAGCCGCACAGTAACCATGTTTTTCCTCGTTTTAATCGTTCTAGTATCATAACCTACGTCATAAACAACCGCTAACATCATTTATCAAGCCGCCGATCAAATCTTGTCGATTTTTTTAATTGATCTGTTAACAGCTCTTTAAACAAACTTCATATAGTTGTTCTACTATGCCTAAATGTTCAAACGATGAAAAGTCAATTTTAGGGTTCAGTTTTACTTTAATATTTGTTAAGTGTTTTCGTATCTTGCACCTTTTTAGTTTTTATCTTATTGTGTGATGGTGGCGACATTCGTGAGATCATGTTGAACTTTTTGGACCTTGGCTTGCTGAATGGGGAACACGCTTTCATTACTGTCCATCTGCCCAAGAGGTGAGTAACGTGTCCGCTATTGATCCGATGGTGCTTTGACTTTCGAGAATTGTTTTTTAAATTTTAAGAAAAAAATGAGTTCTTTTGGTTTTGAAAAAGAAGACGGAATTCAAATTTTGCAGTCGAAATGTTGCGGTCTTTCCATGGACAAAATCGTGAGATAATCGAAGAAATTATAATTAATTGTTCAATACTTACAATTTTTGTTGTTTAATTTATTGTCACAGCTTATATTTTTATATTTTACTTAGCCGTCACATTGCGGACCCGATTAAAAAAATCTTTCTTTTCGCTTGTAAACCAGTTTATTTATTGATTTTCTTTTAATCCTCAATCTCAAATCCTTTTCAAAAAGTGAAAAAAAAAACTTTTATCAACATTTTATTTTTCCGGAATCAAAAATATATCAAAACGAGTGGTCCATTTTGTGTTCCAGGTCGTACATTGGTAACAACACTTGGATGGGTAACGATGGAAGAGATAACGACGCCAAGAGAGCTTATGAAGGAGTGTTAAATATCGAGCAGAAGTTTGGTACCGCGAAGGAGACTGGATCTAAAGTGGCCAACTTCCAAAATCGCGTCAGGAGTCGGCTGAGGGAACCGCCATTCAACGTCACTATTTATGATAACAGCAAGGTTAGCGATGAAATTGTTTTACATTTTTTCGCGTTGATTTGAAACGTTAGCTTTCCAAAAGTTAGTTTTCACGATGAGATTTGTTGCATGTCTCTTGTTGAATACCCGAATTGTAACGCGATTTACACGGCATTCGTACCTCGTTAATTTCTCCCCGTGTCCATTACGGAAAAACGTAATGTTTGTATGGACGGTGCGTTTTGTTGCTCCGGTTTAGTCATAACGCGTGTCTTGTCTTACTTTACAAGGCGCGATTAGCTCATAAGATATTATAACCTAACCTCGTACCCACGCTCATTCACGTTATCACTACGTCTGTGAAATGAGCCTGGGTGCGAGGTTGATTATAACCGGAACTTTCTTCTGATGGTGCTTTAAGTTTTTCCGTTTTTCCGTTTTTTTTTTTGTTGACAATGTTGTTCTTTTTCGCAACCACCATCTTGAAGAATTTTTTTTTCAGCTTGCTAAATTCCTCAACTTTTTAATGTTTTTAAACTTATTATTGTTTTTTCTATGATTTAAAATCATTTAAAATGCAACGGTAAGATTTCGGTCGATGAGTCATAT
>JAOBBB020087718.1:0-22633 GCA_025331005.2 Zoanthus gigantus
CCTTGCTTGTTATATTTTGTCATCCCCCCAGTTTATTAGTCCCCCATCTTATTTGCTGGCTCGGACGAACAAAAGAGGAAAAATAGGGACTGCGCATAGTCTATATTAGTATTAGTATTATTATTATTATTATTATTATAATATTATTATTGTTATTATTGATTATATGAATTGTGAAAACATACCGGTAAGCATTCTTCAAGCAATAGAAGCAATCCATGAAACTATTACAGAAATAGAGCAGCAAAGACAAAATCCTACCACTCCAGGACTTAAACATTTTCATAGACATCCCAGAGAAAATGTAGAAGATTGGATTATTAAAGTTAACGATTTAATCTATGTGTTTCAAGGAACAAGCAAGTATCCAGAGTTTGCAGGGAGCGCTGATTCAATTGCTGCAGTCAATGAGAAAATGGATGTCAGTCTCAAGTCAGTTAATATTGATGAATTTAAGAAGACAAAAATTAAGGGTAATAAAAAGCAAATTGTCTCTACAGAAGAAAAAGAAATATTGAACTTCTGCATAAAGTTGTTATTAATAAAGATGAAACAGAACGAAAACTAGAGCTTCTAATTACTTAAGAAAATTTTGAATGTACGGATGAAGCTGTTTTCCTTGAAATACTTTAATATTGACAGTCGGTTGCTCAGAAAACGGTCGACAACCAAAGTCCAATCATTTCATAAAAATCAAATGTTGAATAAAAATATGAAGATAATAATACATGTGAAGTCCTTGAAAGTGCCAAACGCAGAAAACAATGAAGAAAAACAAGAATATTGAAGCAAAATATTTTAAAAGAAAACAGGTGACAATTGTTTGTGAACATGAGCTACCGTATGTCTTTAAATACCTTGAACGAAAATTCTACCACCTTATTCATCATCAGTGGATCGCTGCATTTCACAAAACTCAAAGGGTGTTCTAGAAGCAAACCCATTGTTAAAATCAAAATATTCCTTACAGTATGTGCCACAACAAAACTTGTTTGTATATCAAGTAACAGTACAATTCCAGTACGTTTACACTTAGAAGAAACAAACACTACAAACATCGCAATTAGTATAACAGAGTAAAAGAAAACATACGATCTATTCACATCGGATCTAACAGAAACAATAGTCAACACAGATGAACAGGCAAGACTAACAAATTTGCTTAATGAACATTGTGATGTGTTTGCATTTTCCCAAGAAGAATGAGGTAGAACGTCGGTTGACCATCATGATATTGAAACAGGAAATAATCCTCCAGTCAGACGACCTTACAGTCCCCCAAGCCCTTGTCCCCAAGCCCTTGTCCCCAAGCCCATCAAACAGCCCTTCAAGACAAAATCCAGGAAAACAGTCAAATTAATAAACCATCCTACATTAATTACCAGTTTGAAGAAATAGTAAGATCCATTTTTATTTTAATTTTTCCAATTAAGTGTGTGGAAATCTTTGTTTTTAAATACCTAAGCATAAAGCTTCACTTGTCATGTTTGTTAAGCTAAGGTCTATTGTAACTTTAGATGTTTACGTTTCTACGAAATGAACTAATTTGCTATTTTTCTGTTTGAAAATAATACTATAAGCTTAAAGGTTTCAAAGTCTCGGTGGTGGGAATTAGCACAAAAGTGCGACGGCACAAAATTGCTGTCGCTAAACGTGATCACGGCAGCATTTTCCAGTTTTACAACGGCAAAAATCTTACGCTGTGTCTTGTTGTTTTATGTTTATATAACCTTTCAGACACCATTGAAGTGTAAATAAAAACGCGTACACAGACTTTCCAATCGCCTGCACTTTTCTATTGTCTGTGAAGTATGAAACTTTTGCCACGCGATTGCTAATGCCAGTACATTAACAAGCAGAAGCTACGAGACATTTTCTTTCTAAAACTTTCTTAAAAATTGAAACAATTTGCTTCAACAGCCTCCTAACTTTCCTTCTAAACTTGAAAAGACTTTTCATTGGAGTTTTATATTGTCCCTGCATGTCAACAAAACAACAAGAACATAACAATCAAATGTCAATTATACAAAAGTTAGTGAGAAAATCGGGCTAACTACGAGTTAACTATGAGTTAACTATATACGATCTAACTATACAAGAACTAGAAGTGACCACATGTTATTGTTCAATAAAATTCTTCCGAAGAAGAGCTATTGGTTTCGCTCTCCTCATCTGAGCTAACGTCATCCAAGTTTATGTCCTCGACACTGGTTCAAAATCACTTTGACTTTCGGATGAATCCGTCACCAACTCTGATAGAATTCTTGTAGTGGAAGCACTTTCTGTGGGCTTCTTCAACTTTCTCTTAACAGGGTACCTGTGACCATCTGGTCGCCTCGCTCTCTTCCGCACTATGCCATCAGGGATGACTGTTAAAAAAGGATCGACAGCCTTCTTATATCTCTCAGGGTCAAAGTCAGTGTCGTTACGCAAACGTAAAATGTTTTCGAGGGAATCGTTGCTCAAAGATGTGCGTTCTTTGCTGAATACTCTCCATAAGAAAGAATATACCCGTTCTGCCTCTGCATTTGACAAAGGAAAAACAATTCCTATTTCAGCAATATGAAGAATGTTTCCATACCAAGACTGTATTTCTTTAGAAAAAGCTGAGGCCAGCTTTTAGAAGAACTAGAGTTGCTTAGGAAACGAACGACGTATGTGTGCAAGACTGTCAATTCATTCTTTAGTTTGTCGATCACGCAGCCATTTGTCTTGAGAGCATCTTCAAATTTCTTGCAGATCACTTTCACTGTCTCGAATATAGCATCAATCTCTTTCAACCTGTACGATGTTGTATCCAGGAATGTACTCACAGCCTTAAAAACAGGATCTTCAATCATGTCAGAAAATCGTTTGATCATCGATGTTTCTAAGCCATCCAGAATCTTTAGAACATCATTTTTAGCTCGAGTGAGTGCACGTTTTGCTGAACCTTGGACAAGGTAACCGTCATACAAATTTCAGAGATGTTCATTTGTGTCACTCTGTGATCGTAATCTGTGCTCAGAAGGAACGATGTCTTGCACATTAAGTTCTTCTGTTAAACTTTGTTTAACTTAGTTAGTTTGCGGAAAAAGATCTATATGCTCGAACGCGGCTTCACAATTCACGTCAAGCAACTTACGTAGTTTCTTAATATTACTCAAAGTTGTAGTGCATAAGGTGATCAATCCAGGAGAAAGTAGACTTGATTCTTGTAATATCTTGCTCATTGGTTGCAGAATTGCCAAGATGTCGTACTCAACGGCAAGAAAAATAATGTGATCGACCTTGCAGATACTGGTTTTCAATCATTTCAACTTTGGAACAGCAGCTTTCATGGTAGTGTTGTACGGTGAATTGATCTGATGGTTAAAGGCAATAAGTACCTTTAAGTTGTTCATGTAAGACATAACAGAAGTAGCTTGATGTTCTACCCATCTTGTCCCGGTTACCCGTTTGTACCGTTCAAGTTTGAGTCCCATAAATGATGCCTGTCTTTTCATGAGACGCCACTTCAAATTTGCTTTCTTAAACAGGTAATATATATCACATACGTCCTTTTCACTTGCCGTGTTTAAGTCTGAACTGGTGAAAGCATCTTATTTACTTGTTTATGGGCTGGACACATGCAGGACTAGAATGAGATGGTCGCCGATATCAGCTTTGACAAGGTTAAAATATCCAATGTTGACCGCAGCACCGTCCTTACAAATACCGATTTCTATGTCTTTTCGATCGAAGGTAAATTCCGTCTTATCGATTGAATTTTGAAGTGCAACTTTCAAGCTCTCAGCATTTGCATCTTTTACCTCCTCCAAACTCATAACATTGATGCATGGCTTTCCATTTTTACAAGTTTTTACTAAGAACAGTTCTTTTTCGTCCATCGTTTTTGCACTACTTGATCCATCTGACAAAACACTATAATAGTGAAGTTGATCGGTGTTTAAAGGCTCTGTTATTTTTTGCTGTCTGGCACTTAGCGCAAGGTATTTGACCATTTCAGCTCCAGACCTTCGTTCTGAATATGATATTCCGAGGTTGACTTGGTGGACATCTCGCACAAATTTACAAAAATCTTCATAAAGTGCAAATGATTTTCCCTTCTCAGTCACAAAGTGAGCAATTTGGAACTTCTTAATAAGATTTTCATGTTGTTGTTTGGTAAGCTGTCGTAAATGTGAGAGGATTGTTGTTTGCCGACTGGTTTCCTGTACTGGTTCAGCAACCTCAGCGCTTGACAGTAATGATTCAGTATCGGCAAGTCTTCGCTTCTCATTTAAACTCATCACTGCAGTTTGATATGATCTGCTTTTACTAACGTGATCTGAGAAATTGCTCTTCTTGACCACTGAAGTGCCTTTAACAAGCTTGTCAACTTGGTCTTCTACTCGGCCACGGACATCAGACGTGGAATTTTTGCTTGAGGAATAAAATTCGCTGCAAATTGTGCAGTAAATCTTCACCACGTTTTCAGATTCATCGAATTCAAACCCGAGGCAAGGAAAATTCCAACTTTTAACCGTTTTGCTTTTTACCATCTTGCATCACGTCCATTCTTCAAAAGAAATTCCCAGTCAATATTTTCAATAGAAACTGAAGCAGGCGACAAAAAAAGAGTCGGGATTTTTTTTTTAGAAAAAAGCTATAAACAACCTAATTAGAACAAAATCTTTACAGTCAAACTTTGACTATATTGTTTGACAAATATTTGCTTTGTTTATGTTTTGCACAAAAACGTATGAAGTATGAAGCCAAAGACGTGTGAAGCCAAAGATGTTTGCAACTGTACTTGAAAGGAAAGCATTCCGCTGGTTGTTTGCCAGACAAACCGAAACGGTAAAATTCGACCTCAAAACGTTAACGGTTTCGAAAGTATCTTCAATCCTTGAATTTATTTTGACTACTGTGAAGCAAATTAAGAGGAAAATGACGAGAGGTAAGGATTTTTAAAGTTAAAAACTTTACTCAAAATTGGAAATTTACTTTTTAGATTTACATAATGGCAATTTAACCAATCGCGGTCTATCCTTTGTGCCAAGAAAATAATTTTCAAAGAAACGCAATTAACTGCCAATTTATAAACAAATTCAAAAGATTGTGAAGATTATTTTTTATGTGAAAACTAAATTTGACTTCGATTCTTGACTTCCTGTTCTTTGTAACGCGCAGTTGAAAACCGTATGGTTGACACCTGCGCGCTAGAAATCAATAAATTATTATTATTATTATTATTATGAAATCAAACTTATCCAAGCTCCACACACGAAGGAACGAATTAACAGAAAGTTTATTTAACAATGTATTTCAAGATAATGGTTGTAAATTTCATCCCCTGCTGCCAGCTGAGAAGTTGGGAGAGCACTTAAGAAGCTAAAAAAGCACTCAGCTTCGCCTCGTGTTTCTCAAACGCTTCTCTCGTGCTCTCCCAACTTCCCGCGTGCATCCATAACACGATAAACACACGATAACCATGAACTATTTCTTAAGTAAAATACGTAGTTTTTTTTTTTACTTTAGAGATTTTAACCATTTTGTAAACTTCAAATAGAGTAATACTAATCAAATTGTAAACTCATCTGTAATCCAGCCTTTTGGCTGCCAAAGATGTTTTAATAAACTATTTATCTATCTAACAAAAACACGAAAAACCATTAGTCACTGTGAATTTTGCGCCCCTGCAAACAACAACATGCACTAGCATACAAGATTAAAGAAACTAAACTTATGGTTCAAACGTGAGATCAACTTACAAGGTCTGCCAGAGATACTCGAGGTGGAGATATTTGCCTGATTTGTCTGTCCCCCATAAGTGATGGGTGCAGTTCTCTTTTGTTCAGGAATAGCCCCCACTGCCACTATGCTGCCTGAACTGCTAACTGTATTCCATGGTTGTTCACTATGACGCTCAAGTTTCACATCCAGACATCCACCACTGATATCTCTTTCACTTTGAGCATCCAGTTGAGCACCATCACGGTGGAAACTTCTATGGTCATCTTTCCAAGCTTCATGGACATCCCGACAACTATTTGGATATCCACTATCGTCATACTGTCGGCCTCCATGGACATCTTTAGTATCACTAAGGTTATCACGACTGCCCTGAACACCCTCTTGCGTAGTGCTAGGGTCCAATGGACCCACTTGCAATCTTTGTGTTTTCTGTTGTCCAACAGTTTCTGACATTTGGTCTCTCTGACTGACACTTATTGGTGCCTCTGCTTTTGAAGTTGTTGTCATCTGACTGGAAGATGCGGTGACTGGAAGGTGCGGTGACATTCTATTATAGTTGACTAAGCCTGGTGCGAATGCTGAGCTGGGGTGTGGCACTACTCCTGAACTGGTGCCAGACAACACGGGAGATGAATACGTTAATACAATATGTGGTGTACTCAAAAATCTTGCATCACTAGAAACAGAAGCGGAGGCTGATACAACAGAGGTTGTGCTACTTGCTGTTGGTTTATTTGTAACTTGTGCTGTTGCAACTTGGTTCTTTGGCGTAGAAACGATCACGCTGGTGGAAGCGGGCTGCCTGGCACTGGCTGGTGAGCTGGCACGAGCAGTAGAGCGGGTAATAATGGATGCACGAGGAGGAGGAATAGTAGGGACAGGGCTAGGCTGGTTTTGTTTACAACCATCTTCATTTTCCTCACTAACTGAATCATCTGACTGAGATCGTTGACTTCTATCTGTCCTCTGACAAAAAAATCATTTCCGTTAGAGAAAATTGAATGATTCCATTGTCACTAAATACATGCATTACCAGAAGAATCACTTTCTAAAAATTAATGTTCCATTTAGATTTTTCTGTTCTCGAGCAGTTTCTAAATTTTGTTTAATATATTCCTTTCCCAAGGTCACTCCTTCTCAAACTGTTGAAGCAATAAGCATTCATTTATAAAATTATTAAGCTGTAAAATTGTCCGAACTTGTAAGACACCTAAATCAATTCCCAACTCATTCTTTCACGTGGCGTGTAATAACATCAGCACGACAATGGTCAAATGAGCATTCACTGAATCTTTCTTTTTAAGAGAAGCAAACTGAATGGCTTTTTATTTAGTTTGAACAACTGGTTCAAAAGATACAACTATTTGGTTTAAGACAATATGGATCTCGGTTGGGTACGAGTACACAGAGAAAACAAAAGTAAGCCATAACATTGCAGGAAATTTCTGTTTTTAAAACTCTAATCAAACACGAAAAGTTACCTTAGAAGCTTCGTGTTCTGCAACTACAACTTCTAAATGAAACTTCTTCTTGTAATTGAAATAAAAATTCTTGCATTGGGCATCTGTCTTTGTCATTACCATGCGGGAAATAGCTGCCCAATCACGGCCGTGTTCACGTAACCCTACAAAGACACAAGCAACTTTATTCCAAATTTCTGTCAAATTAAAAACCATTTAAACTGTAAAATACGCGAGATTATCACATGTCATACTGTGTAAATGGAGTATATTTAGCCTAGTTGGTAAGGTGCCAGTCCATTGTGCAGGAGACTCGGGTTTCATTCCTGGCTAGAACAACACTGAGGGTCTTAAAATAATTGAGGAGAAGGTGCTGCCTTTGCACTAAGATTTCCAAATGGCTGGACTTTCACGTCTTCTCGGACAAGAACGTTAAACCGTAGGACCAGTCTCTCGACACTCTATAGGGGGACTTAAAAAAGCCCATGCACTTGTCAAAAAGGTATTGATCTTGTGTTATGGTCTGTCTTCTTTACTGAGGGCATTTACAATGGTTTCTAATATATATGTGAGCCGCAACAGCGGACAATCAAAAACCCTTAACTGTTAGAGCTTTAAGAATAATCGCTATATGAAATTTGTTATATTACTATTACGACGATGACGACGATGACGACGACGATGACGACGACGACGATGATAACGACGATGATAACGACGATGACGATGAAGACCACGATGACGACGACGATGATGACGACGCCGATGATGACGACGATGATGATGACAACGATGATTACAACGACGACGATGATGACAACCTAGTTTGGGGGAAAGCTTATACAACAAACACCAACTTTTGAAAATCGGAAAAAAGGAAAAGAGCTCATATTTATTACTCATTGTGGCATAAATCAAATATTGTATAAATAATTTCAACTATGACAAGATGCCGACAACGTTTGCTGTTCATGAAATCTACATGACCAGCCTAAAAATACTAAACTGCAAAATAAGAATTCTGGTTAGCCTCTTACACGTTATGACTTACGGTTTCAAATAAACTTCCGAAAGGAGGGTCGGCTTATACAGTGGGTAATACTTAAAACCCATTGTTTTGGCCTTGAAAACTGGGGTCGACTTATACAAAGGTTCAACTTATACACTGGGATTTACGGTATATAAAGAATGAAAGCTAAAAAATAGCGAAGAGCAAGCCACACCCCACCTGACTTCACATAACACAAATTTCAAATGTATCAAGCCGGGAATTTTTGTAACCTTCAAAACAAGTAGTACCATGGCTTCATTCTTACTTTCTGGAAATCTGTCATTCTTGGTTTTAGTACAATGCCATAAAATCATCATCATCATCAAGTCAAGTCTCCTCGGGAACCACAAGTTGTGGCTTGCCACAACGTCCTATCAAGCATGAGTGTTCGAATCTCGCTTGTTGACTGCAGGCCAGTGTCACATTTCAAGGTATTGATAAAGGTACTCCATTGTCCACCCCGAGAAGCACTACCCTGTTGAGGTCCCCAGAGGACCAGACTGTGCGCAGCGACATCATCATGACAAATGCAGTGTCCTGCTAGCCCCATTCGTCTTGTTCGTATCTTTGTTGAAAGCAGTGGAAGACCTCCGTAAAGCACCTCATTGGGAATCCGGTCTTGCCAGGAGACATTGAGCACTTTCCTAAGTATGCGTGTGTAGCAACTGTCAAGTCTTGTCTCGTCCCGAACCGTTAATGTCCAGGCCTCGCATCCGTAGGTGAGGATAGACTCGACCGAGGCGGCGAAGATCCTCCTTTTTAAGGCGTCCAACATATTTGAGTGCCATATGTCGTTCAGCTTATGTAGGGCACGCCAGGCCTGGGCCTTCCTCACGTCAATATATTTCTCAGTCGAGCTGATGTATGAACCGAGATACTTGAAGTCTTCCTTGAAGCCTACTACTTCACCGCTGAGCGTGGTGAGCTCTGTATTGCCTGGGATGTTAAAGGGTACAACCACGATGAAAATAGTGATGGCAAAAAAAAAGGCAATAAGGAACTGGTTCTTAGTCAAGAAATAGCTTCTACTTACCTTGCTTAGCAATATCCATTTCCTTCTCAGTCCATCTCGCTGAGGATATTGTTGTCAGTACTTCGGGTTGTTCTTTAATGTGGAATATAAAATTACAGTATTATTAAGATTTAACGTAGAAGGTTCTAGTAGTGACAGTGGTGGCGGTGGTAGTAGTAGTAGTAGTAGTTATAGTAGTAGTAGTAGTAGTAGTAGTAGTAGTAGTAGTAGTAGTAGTAGTAGTAGTAGTAGTAGTATCAATAGCAGTAGTAGTGGTAGATGCAACTCCTAATTCAAAACACGTGTTTCCTTTGAAAGCCCAAGCAACTACATACACGAATCATTAATTAGTGTTGGATTCTCTAGTATTCATATTTATATTCAGCAAAAGTGCTTTGACAAATCTGCGTGAAATATTCAAAACATGTCGTTTTACGTGGTGCATTCTATGCATGTGCTTACGTAGTTCTAACACATGCGCTCTAGCGACGACGTTTTGTGAATGACGACAAACACAGCCGTCTTATATCTCCAGTCTCCTATAGAATCACGGGTCTTTAAGTAACGATTCAAACTGAGCGACCGCGCAAGGGTAACAAAGTAAAGCGAGGGACCAAGTTTCCAAAACTTAAAAAAAATACTGACAATTTATAGCTGTTGGGAAACAGTGTATACAATCCATCGTACGGCAAAAATACAAAGGAGATTTAATAAGATAAGTTAAATATTGACAGTAAAATATAAAAATCATGCTAAAAATTTTGGTCCACTTTAAAAAAGAAGCAAAATGTTTAACAAATCTGCATCACCTCGACATAAAAGTTATTCCCCGTGGCCTTGTCTTCTTGCGGAGGCAGAGCACCATTTGGAAAAGTGTGTATTGCGCGTGGTAGAAGTAGCAACAGTATTAGTTCTTGTAGTGACAGTAATAGAAATAATTTTATACTATTTTTTAATCAAACCGGTTAAACATGTATCTCCAGTCATTAAAACAAAGGAAAAGAAGGTTTCTGTTTTATTCGTCGCAAAGAGTAGAAATATCGATGTCAATTTCTTCTGATTTTTTGAAGAAACTCTTTCAAAATGACCACTCGGCTTGTTCTTCTTAAAAGTTAAAGAGAAGAAATGATTGGTCAGTAAGTCAATAAAACATTTTTAAGTGACCAGTCATTCTGTTGTCTTGGAAAGTGCATTATTTTTCATCGTAACTTTTAAACCAGCTGATCCTCCTACAAAACGTCCACTTACACTTTGTTGGTCTTAAAGAAAAGAAATTATTGGGAATAATCTTTTTAACTCAATTTAAACAAGTCAATAGGACCTTGTTAAATGACCGTTCATTTTGATTATCTTTGAAAGACTGGAAATGATTGTTTTTTTTTTCATTCTAACTTTTAAACTAACGGATGAAACCTTACAAAACGCGACCATTCATTTTGTTCGTCTCAAAGAAAAGAAATTATCGGTGCTCGTATCAAGTTAACATGACCTTGTTAAGAGACTAATTACGTTGTTATTTGTTTTGACAAGTAGAATTGATTAGTTTTGTCCATTTTAAGCTTTGAGCCAGTTAATGAAATCTTATTATCTTGTCCTTAGCTTCACATGCTTAATTAGCACCTAGTTTGCGTGAGATCCCGCTTTAACTACCTGTTGAGACCACTACATTTTGTAATACTTGTTAGATTATGACTTTAACGTGTTTTTTAAAGTTCATTTGCATAACTAAAAAGGATCATAATAGATAACAAATTGAAAAATCAGAGTTTCAGAGTGGGTCAACGCTAACACAAGCTGTGGAGTTTTGTTTAATTTTTACTGACAGCAAGTTCGTTTGTAGGTTTTGCTAATCCTTTCTGATTTGCTAAGGCACATTTTTTCAATTTGACATTTAACCTACAGGATTACTTACCATTTACTCGAAAAATCAACCAGAAGAAATTCTTTGCTTGCTGAATACGTCTTGAAGTTTTTGTCAGACAAATGAACTACTGATGTTGGAACTGACACTATTTGCTTATTTACATTGTTCACATTTCCGCTGCCAAAGACGACGAAGTTGACAAGCATTATGAGCACAAGAGACAAATCATGGTGGACTGACATCATGCGAAAACTATCGGACTTTCACTCGTGAAGCGCAAACTAATGTAAAAACAGGTGCAAGTGTCGAGTTAATGTGCAGTTCCTTTGTGCTAAGACGCTGCTAGATTGCTGATATGCCACGTTCTGGTTGAGGTAAGAAAAGTTTAAAACAAATAGCTTTTTGTGAAAAACCACCAGTATTTAGCTAGTGACCACTGCCGGTTCCACAACGCCCATTCGGAGCAATCCTTTTCTGTCGTCAACTTTTAAAGCTTTTTGTATCCTAAAATATGTTACTATTAAAGGCTTTATCTTCAAGTAAACATCTTTTCGATTAAAGTGATATAGCACTTAGAAATCCTAACAATATATGTGGTTTTCTTTCGTTCTGCTCGCGATATAAGATATGCAAAAAAAAAAAAAAAAATCATTGGCCGAAACAAGCGGTTCTAAAAATGCGTGAATGTGCTTTTTTTTTCTTATGCTTTTTACTCAAACCATAAATTTATATCAGATCACCTTTACGAGATACGCAATAACAACCTATCTAAATCTGTCTCTCGCCATTTTAATTCTTCTAATCATTCTATTGCTGATTTTGTAGCATTTGTAACAACGGCGGTAACGATTGTCGCAAGACTAAAGAAATGCGACTTATTCACGCTTCGGGCACTCTTAATCCCCACGGGATAAATGAACGCTTCACTTTCTGTTAACCTTCTGCTGTCCCGGAACCTTGTTGTCTTTTAAACAATTATTTTCTCACACATCACTATCCTTTTATTTCCTTTTGTTTTTTACATACCTATCTCATTGCGTTATTTTGATTTACATTGCTATATAAACACCTCTTTATTTGTAACCTAAACATTCACTCCGACGAAGGACGACAGTCCGAAACGTCAGTTTTTTAAAACATTTTTTCTCAATTCACTACGGTGTAAAAATTTAAAATTTAACTACTTGTAAAACTGTTTCTGCATTCCATTTATGACATAAATTTATAATTTGGAATAATATTTTATCTGATCACTAGAACAAGAACTTTTTCAGTTTCATACCTGGAAAATTTTAGGATGATCGTCTCTTGCGCCAAGTAAATCAGTTAATAATAATAATAATAACCATAAGACAACAGAGTCGACGCACGTTTTGTCAACCACGTGACCAAGCAAGTGATACTGGCAGAGATGAGCTGCCCTTGGCTAGAGAACAGAGAGAAGAAAGAAGCCGAGAAGACAGAGAAATATGGACCACTGTGCTTTGAACTTGCAAGATGCTACCGAGGATATAAGATCATCCAGCTGAATGTGATCATAGACGTGCCAGGGGGATGGTCTAAAGATGTTGAAGCGCAGATGAGGAAGATCTTCGGTGTAAGAACAAATGATATCTTGAAAAGGATGCAAAAGGCAGTCATTTCTGGCTCACTTAACACAGCTAGAATGTTTAAAGTTAGAGTTATTTAAAGGGAAAAAAACCAGTAGATTTTTAGATCAATCCTTTCTTTCGGAAACTGTTTTTTTTATTATTAGATATGTAAATTTAGGGTTTTACAAGTTGTTTCCTAAACCACATAGGTTACGCTCATAGCGCCCTATGTTGGTGGATTGTCATGCATCTTTACATGTATATACTGCTATAATAATGGCTATCAGCGAATGTAAAGCTACCGATCCTGATAATATACCAAATTGGTTACTCAAAGAATATGCTTCTCTAATCTGCCGCTCTGTGGCTTCAATATTCAATGCATATATCAGCCAATGAACTGTACCAGCTTTGTGGAAATGTGCAGATGTCATCCCTATGGTTAAAATAACTGAGCTTATGTCTGTTGACTCTGACCTTAGATCCATATCACTTACTACTGTTCCTAGTAAAGTTCTCGAGGATTTTGTTTTCGGCTGGCTACGTCCCATTGTCATGCCTCAATTTGATACTCGCCAGTTTGGAGGCATCAAGAACTCATCGACGACTCATGCATTGGTTCGTGTTACTTACGAGTGGCTTAAGGCAGCTGAGACTCCAGGGACCATCATCAAATCCTGACTTATTGATTTTTCGAAGGTCTTTGATATTATTGATCAAAGTATACTTATGCGTAAACTTAAGCTTTTCAACGTTCCACCTAAATATTTTGCTGAACTGGTGTGCAGCTTTTCTAAGAAATCACCAACAACATGTCAAAATCGGCCAAGAGAAATCAAACTGGCGATCCATCACTGCTGGCGTACCCCAAGAAACCAAGCTTGGACCACTGTTCTTTCTAGTCGTGATTAACGACCTTACTACAGCTGCTCCATCCTACAAATACATTGATGATTGCACAGTATTCGAAATGACATCTTATTCGGGTGCTACATCTGACCTTCAAATGCATCTAGACTCCATCAACCAATGGATTACTGACAACAACATGCGATTCAATACAAAGACTAAAGAACTGAACATCTGTTTCGCTAAATCTCAACCTGTCTTATAGCCTTTAACGATCAAAAATGTCCCTCTGGACTGTGTCCAATCGACAAAACTCCTAGGAATCTTGATCCAGTATGATCTCAGATGGGACTTGCAAGTAAGATCTATCTGTAGTAAAGCAAGCAAACGTCTCTATGCTTTGAGTTGTTTGAAGCGAAGTGGTGTTCCAGTAAAAGATCTCTGTATTGTCTACTGCTGTTTTGTGAGACCAGTTATCGAATATGCGTGCCCTGTGTGGCATTTTTCACTGCCCATTTTTCTATCTGACAAAATTGAACATATCCAATATAAGCGAGCTACTAAGATCATCCTCTCAAGACTTTCCTGAATGTCTTACTAATTTAAATCTACCCAATCTTCACAAGAGCGAAGAGATGAGCTGTGTCGTCGCTTTTACAAGACCATAAGGCAACCCGAAGACAAGATCAACGATGTTTTACCACCAATCACCAATCAAGTTTACTCTTTACGGACTTCAAGAAAAATACCATTATTCAAATGTAGAACCAAACGTTTTCAAAACAGCTTCGTCCCCTATGCAGTAAAACAATGGGACGCATCTACTTGACATATATATAAATTTAATTTCATATGTTAATACAAGAATATATATCCTTTTATTATTGTAAATATTATTATATATGTTTCAATTGTTGTAATCTTGGGTTTTTCAAATTTTTAATTTGCCATTAAAGAATCATTAAAGCTTATTATTATTATTATTATTATTATTATTATTATTATTATTATTATTATTATTATTATCACTTAGAAGAAGAACAAGAAGAATAAGAGCACTTAGAAAAAACGTGAACAAGAAGGATAAGAAATCTGCACCCCTTCTCAAAGAAAAATGCTTTTTAAATACTACATCTTCGCTTGGTACGTTGGAAAAAAAAACTCTTGTCAATTTTTTAATGCAAACGCTTTGTACAAAACATCTGACTAGTTTTTTAGAAAACTATATTATTTGCACTACGTATAAAATATTTAATACAAAACAAACTTTAATAAAAAAACTGATTAAATCTGAAAAAACTTTTCCTTAGCTTGCAACTGTTGTTCCTCTGGGCCCGATACTCTAAAGTTGCAGGTAGTTTAGTGTTAAGACAGGTTTGCTGAAAATTACCCGTATGACGCAGCTCTTGTAGAACAACGGAACAGTCGCATTAAGTATTAACCACTTACCATTTCTAATTCCTTCAAAGAAAACTTCTCAATTGCCAAACTCAAAATACGCTTTGCAGCCTTATACAAAATTTTACGCTTGGTTGATTCTTTAGTACTCAACGTCACGATATATTAGAGAAGGAAACCTCAGCCAGTTACGGTGACTGCTACCTACAAGGACAAATGGTGTTACAGTATCTTGACTCTTGGGTTTTTCCATGAACCACGACCTCTGCGTTTTTTATAACAAGATTTTTACATGCTTTTTACATATAGGCGGCACTGTTTTAACACCCAAGGTATTTGCCATGGAAAACTAAAACTAACAAAGTTTAAAGTGCTGAGATGTTGTTCGATGAGTCTGCTGGACCACCTACAAACTGATTCAACATGGGATCAGTTTTTACCTCTACAAAGGACTCAGCAATTCCACCTTCTCAGACCTGTAATGAAGCTATACCTTATAAAGCATCCTATGAGCTCAGTGGGAACCAACACAATTCGAATGCCAGGCTTAAGTACACTTTCCCGTTCATTGTGTGGGCGATAACAGCGTATGCCTTCCTGTATTCCGAAAGCAAAGATAACTTGGAATCCATCCCTTATTTGTGTTCTGACATTCTCGGCTACAACCTTTGCAGTGAATTGACGTCATTTGAAGGAAGCTACAGGATGTTTTTTACTGCAGCCGCGTATCATCTGATTTTAGCAATTGCACTTTTGCAATGTACTTTCTGCATTGTCAGCACAAAAGATTCACTACAAAACAACCTATGGACGTTAAAGATACTCCTTTTTGCTGTTCTAACTGTCGGTGCGTTTTTTATTCCACAAAAAAGCAGTTTCGTTATATGGGTATCATACTTTTCTCTCTTACAAGCATTTTTATTTTTAATTTTACAATTTTTCTTGCTGATAGATGTTATCGAGACTTTCATTGAGTTTTACTTAAATACTTCAGACGACTTGAAAAGCAAGCATATGGCTCTCTACTATTCTTTAAGGTGTATCATGATACTGCCTTCAGTTTCATTCCTGGCTTTAACCATATTTTTAGTGTGTGTAGTATTTCTGTTTACCTCAAGGACAAAATGCAAGTGGAACGACATTTCCACAAGTCTTATTCTTTGTCTCTGTTTTGTAGCGTTCGCCTTGAGCCTTCATCCCAAAGTGAGGCCGAGACATGAACCCGAGTTGACGCTTTTACCAGGTTCATTCATTGCTCTTTATACTGTGTTGCTGCTGCTTTTAGCGGTGACTTTACAACATGACACAGCATGTAACCTGGCTCAAACATTACAGGGATACGATTTGCCAATTGGACCTAATGTAAGATCAATAGTTGCAGCGTTGATAGCTTTTACCGTGCTAGTTTACGCAAGCCTTAAAGCTCCTTCAAACTCTTACATTAACAGACTTATAAGCGCTGATAACCCAGATGAACGGGCCATGACTAATATTGAAGAAGGTCTTAAAATGTGTCAGATGGATAAAACGAAGACAGAGAAGGGTCACGGCTGGCATGAATCACATCCGATACGAGAACTTCGGAGCACCATTACATACACATTTGACGAACAAATACCACGTGATTACAACTATTCACTGTTTCATTTTCTCCTCAGTTGTGCTTCTCTCTACTTACTGATGTCTGTAACAAACTGGTATGAACCTTTTAAATTACATGCTGCATCTAGCAGTGAAAGTGGAATCCTTGGACTGATGCCATCATGGACTCTAGCAGAAATTGCAACAAGAATAGCAAGCTTCGTCTGTGTGATGTTGTACATTATTTTGATGTTATATGTCATTGTGAAAGAAGAAAGAAAAAAGATTGAAAATGTTGAAACTCCAACCGAGGTAAGAGAAATCAGCTTTGGAGAAGCCATTAAGAATCTTAACATTGGAAATCCAGATTATAGATCACCTTCTCCTGATATTCTTCTAGATACAAATGGAAAAATGAATCTATCTTGCTACAAAATCGATAACTTAGAAGTGATTTATTGGCACTTTCCAAAGACGATATCTCAATCGTACTACGGAGGACGCAATGGTAGTAATGCTTGCACAATAATCGCAATGTTGATCGCGCAAACGTTTTACCTGAGCGATTTAGCAGCACCCTTGCCTAGGATACTACCAGAAGAGTGGTTCAGAGTGTTTGTAAACTGTATTTCAGAAGGGAATAGGTTATACGACAGCATCGTAAAGGAAAAGGGAGAAGGTTCTATTACTTTAGCAGTTGACGATGTAGCCGAAAACTTTGGACAGGATTTTGAAGTATCACATATAGGCTGTCCATTTCCTGTGACGTTCAAGTCCGACATCACAACAGAAACATTAATTTTCCAGCTTGGAAAACACAAAACTGGGAATGAAAGACAGTGTTTGATATTTATCAAAGATTTTAGGACTGGAGTATTTCTCATACAAAAAGATGGGACCCTCCTGTTCGCAGACTCGCACCCATATGGCTCAGGAGGGGCAATCTTAGTTTGTTTACCAAGCGGCAGTGTGCATAATCTCTGCAAGTTTCTCCAGGCTGTTCTTCTTTCTAGAACAGATACTTTGGGAACAATTACTTCCGTAAAATTCAGCAAAAAAAAAACATAAAATGGCCCATGAATTCTTTTTCTTTTTTTATTTGTTTTATATTAATTATTTTTATTGTATTTTGTGTGTTTGTTATGTTTTATATAAATTACAAAGAACCCAAAGAACCAATAGATAGGGAGAGATGCATCTTTTTTGTCTAAGGTTTGATATTGTATATATTTTTCTTCATTGGCCATCGCAACTTAATTAAAAACATCAAACTGCGGTAAAAAACATTATAGACTGACAACGCATGTTGTAGATTTTCAAATATACTTAACTTAATATTTCGTTTGTCACGACAAACATTGGTTAAAGTAAGTTATAATAAATTTAAATTTAAAATAGAAAGCGAAGAATGGTAACTAGTATAAATAAATAACAAATGATAATCAAATTAATAAAGAAAAATAATAAAATAAATAATAATAATAATAATAATAATAATATATAATGTCTTACTTTAACCGCCACTTCTGAAGATGTTTGTCGTAACAAACGTTTAATGTATTTAAAAATCTACAACATGCGTTGTCAGTCTATAATGTTTTATAGCAGTTTGTTTGATGATTTTAATTGTATTTATATTTTGCAATCTTGAAAAAATAAAAATGTATGTCATCGGGATAAAACGTGAAAAATGAAAGAGGAGCTCACATTACAGCAACAAGTGGTTTCGAGAGCTTGTCTACTACAAAAAGACCATAAATAGCGTAAAACAAAGAAACCTTTAAACTATTTTAAAAATCTTGTGTTTTATAGCAAATATTTAAATACAATCCACAAAACGGACGGGAAGCGACGTCTTCGGTCCGCCATTTTGTTTCGCTGTTATTATCTATTGTTGCACATCTACTATTTCTAAACCATTCAAATCGCGTGTAGCCAAATTAATATTTAAAAAAATGAGTTTTAACGACTTTCTTAAATTTCACTTTTGAAACAAAACAATGCCGGCCAATACAAACCTAATTAGTCTTGATAAATGTTTCCGTTATAAATCTAAAATTTCAAATTCATAACCCATCATGTAATTTCTTTCGCTAACCAAATACGCTGTTACTTTGTTATGTCGTTTTCATTTCATATAAGTAGAAGATCCAAAGGGAGGCCTGTGTGCTCCCTCCTTTTGTGATAGACTACATTTTTTTTGAGTAATGGTAAACGCGCAATGCTTGTGGGATGTGGTTATAGAGTGAACTCAAGTATAGATAGCACAAACGTGCTAGTAGCTAACTTGAAGTCACTATATTGGGCATTATGGCCACGTTGGTAGCGGACTTTACCACTTTAAACTACCATAAAAATAGTGAGCCTGGTTGGCCTATTTAGGCTTCAGCATGGCATAGATGGCAAACAGGCTCAAGTTCCGAAAACGAACATAAGTAATTGTAATAAATGGGACGCTGCGTCGGTGTTTCTACAGAAACAGGTAAATAGATTCGTAAATTATCTACACCGTAGAAAAATTGATAAAAGAATGACGTTTCGGACTAAAGTCCTTCGTCTGTACATTAATTAACATGGATAAAAAATGTTCAATTTGGTTGTATTTGTACACTTAAAAAAAGGTTGATACTGTTGATCATGGAATCTTATTGCAAAAACTAAAACATGTTCAAGTTACAGAAAATGCAATATAATTTTATTACTTTTGGCAAAGGTAAATTCCATCTTAAAAAACAAAACAGAAAAACTGATCAAAAATGTCGCAAATTTCTTCACAAGAAACCCACACTTTAAACTTTTTTGAAAGGCGGGAAATTTTCTCGACGTGTTTATAGATACTATTGAAATTTCCACAGTTTGTGAAAAGAATTTCAAAAGAACCGGCCGCGCACGCCTGACCGGGAAGCTCTCTTTTAATTGGCTAATCATGTTAGTAACCATGGCGACACCAATATCCTCACACGTGAAAGATAAAAGATTTGAGTACGACTACGAGGTTTCAAGCGCGAGCGCACTTTTTTAAGCAAAGTCATTGTGGAGAGGACGATATTTCATGCAAAAGTCGTCCTCTCGACAACGAAGATATGATTTTTAGTAAAAGAAGAAATCCTGGTATTCTATCAGCATCTATACATATAAAATTGGAGCACATGACAAGATCATTAGTTACAAGGTTCAAGAACTTGTAAAATATCCTCGTTTCCTTCCGAAAGCAGCCTTCAAAATATACAATAACAGTTGTATTTTACAAAATATATTAAATTATTGACCACACTGAGTAGGTCCAAAGCAATCGCGAAGCCTGTCCAGTTTATTCCCCATATTACAAAACTTCCACACTGACGATGTAACTTGAAATTTGATCATTCATTTCACATCAAGTGCAAAGAAAACAAAAAATTGGGGCCCTAGAACGCATATAGTTTTTCTTTTGTAGTCTATTCGTGGCCTGTTAGCGGCGGCCCTGCTAGCAAAATGCCGGTTAGCATGATCAGCGGTACTCCTTATCTCAAGCCATGAACTTGCCATGCGCAAACTAAGTTTTCCGTCCGAGCTAGCGGTTTTGAAACAGCCGTGACGTAAAAGTGAGAGCGAGAGATCGTAAACAAAGAGGATCCAGAGTTTTGGCAGGAGCACAAAAGGTGGCAGAGAGAAGGACAGAATGTCGAGGACTTCCTGCCATCAACGCATTCTCCACAAAGAAAGAAAAAAAAAGACTAAATTATAATAATCTTTTTGACCAGTAAATCTGTAAAACTAAATACAATTGCATCTTGTAACTAAAAATATTGAGATTACGTCATGGAAGAGCGCGCGTACGGGATTTTCGCACAAGTTGGTGATGTCAACAAGTCTGAAAATTCCCATACAAAGTGCTTTCTATGTTGTAGTTTATTTAATTTGAACATGCTGGGATTTTATTACTTATATTCATTCATCTTTAAATTGATTGGCTTTAATCAAAACTGAAACAATATCACTGAGTAACAAAAGTATCAACTAGAACTACATCAAATATAAACTTAAAACTCAAATATTCTGAATGAAAAAATGATAGTTCACATTAGCTAAAAGCATTGCTTGCCGTTTATGGAAAGCGATCGTTCTCGCTCGCCATCGCTGGCGCAAAATTATTCTGAGAAGAGCGATAAATGGATCACCTGCAAACGAAAAATCGCTTGCCTTCTCAAACAATAAAAAAACAGATGTCCATTTGCGATTCATCGTTTCAGAATTGCAAAATTTCCCATTTAAAGCAGCTTCGTCAAGAACGTCAAACAATAAGCATGATAGTGTTTGCCATATCTGTTTGAGATATCGTGCGGCCTTTGTTATTGGCTGCTCGCGTTGTTTACCTCCAATCAAAATTTAATGAAAGCTTTTTGTCGGGTTTTTAAAAAAAGAAAATTGTTCAGTTTAGATGATGCGAGAACAACATTGCTTTTGCCAGATAATGGACACTAATACTATGGGAAAAACCGTTCACCTCGGTTATCATAGGTGAGCTTTTTTTTCACTCACGAATGATTTTCGAACGGCAAGCACTGCCTAAGGTCTTTAAAATAGATATAAGATGTAAACAAGGTTTGTTAACCAACTTACCTCGGCAAAAACGGTCTCAATGTCAGTTGAACTATTTCCAAACTTGAACTGTGCATCAGCCTGATACACATCATCAAATCTGCTGTTGTAATATCTATCACAAAATTATCAGCAACATGTTAACGTCAGATTAAAGGAAAATAAAATACAAATTATATTTGCTAAACGCCTGCTCATATGTACAGAAGGTTTTTGGGGGACTGGGTTAGGGCGTGTTTATATGTACAGAAGTTTTTTGGGGGACTGGGTTAGGGCGTGTTCATATGTACAGAAGTTTTTTGGGGGACTGGGTTAGGGCGTGTTCATATGTACACAAGTTTTTTGGGGGACTGGGTTAGGGCGTGTTCATATGTACACAGGTTTTTTGGAGGGACTGGTTTAGGGCGTGTTCATATGTTCACAAGTTGTTTTGGGGGACTGGGTTAACTCGGGGGACAGAGTTGAAATCCAGCCCTGTTTCACGTGAAAAAGGAAGACATCGGGTTGTATCAAGGATCACGTGCTCTGTAGCCACACATGCATATGCAGTGGGCATGCATACACTCGAATAAATTGTCCCTCACCCCCTAAGAAAACCTTAGACACCTCTACTGCTAGTGTTATCTCTACCTTCCAGACCAAGTTAACTCTACCTTCGAGTTGTCTCGACTGCATATGGACATTTTAGTTTTTTGACAGATAGATTAGATGGAAAGTTGGCTCATGCTGAGACAGCTTGCAGAACCCTTCTCCCAAAACAACTCGCCTCATGTGAAACTATTACATAATTTCATTGAAGGGCAGATTATCTTTGCATAGTGCGGAGCAAATATTTTTTAACAAGTCATTTCACAGCTTCTCAGTAGAGTGTTTTTTAATGCTTTAGCATCACTTTCTTTGGTTTGAAAAGAAGGCACTATGTAGTAGTAATTTATTTGTTTAATTTCTACAAACCATTACCAAACCTTATGATCATACATCCTTAGATATTATTGTACCAACCCGTAAAACAGTGGGTAGAGCGAAGATATTTAAATCATGACGTGTGAGGGCTTGTTTGAGATAGATGATTCTGTTCACAGGTTTATAAAACGAAACAAACGACCTTCCTCTCTTAAAAGTCCTTGTAGCTCAGTGGATGAAACGTCTGCCCGGTGTTCAGAAGGTCGTGGGTTCAAATCTCATAATGGTTATATCTTTTTTTCTGAGTATTGTTGGTTTGAAAAGAAGACACCACGTAGTAGTAGTTACTTATTTATGAATGCTTTTTTCGTGTTTTCCACTTATAAAAGACATCAGCGTGGTTGGGGCAGTTGGTAAGATCTCGTCCAGGAAGAGTCAAAGACTCTTGATTTCATCCACTTAACACTACAGATACCAGAGAAAGATTCATATCCATGGGCCACTAGCCTTGTAAAGGGTTTAGCTAGCTTCAATTTAGATTCCTAATGGGAGAGCTGAGCAGTGAGAGCAAAAATCCATGATAGAAGGAAGGGGGAGGAGATAAGCAAAGCAAAACGAACCAGG
>JAOBBB020087719.1:0-13525 GCA_025331005.2 Zoanthus gigantus
GCTTTTTTTGTATTCTTTGGAGTTTTGTTTTCAATTAAGGATTTTATTTCGTCCTCGGTTGGTTGGGCGAAACGCTCTGCCATTTTGACTTTCTCTACTCACGGGATATGAGCTGATATCCTAGTAGTAGCGGAACCAATCAGAGCACGCAATTGCTCATATCCAGTGGGTGTGGATATAATAATTCAGTATATACTTTAAAATCGAATTTGTGAAAAGTCAGTTAAAATCACAATTAAGGATTGTGTCTCGGTGTTCAATTCGATTTCAGTTCTGAGCTTGTTGTTTATTATATATGAGAAAACATTTTTCCTTTATCTTTCATTTTGTATTTTATAGCAAAGTGATGGCAGAGATGTGACTTTCGTGGTAGATTTTGAGGTGGTTCCCTCTGTCAGCGGCTTAACAAACCCGCCAATTCCGCGTTCGATATCAGAACTAGAAGACGATGATGGCGACGACGAGTTTTGCGACTGTTCGCCGTGGCTAGATTTAATACGCTGCAGCTGCAATTGTACGACTTTGCCACGGACTGGAAGTGTTTTAGTTGACGATTGTTTGTTAAGGAGGCAAAGTCAATTTACCTTGATAGCCAAAGTGATTCGTCGGAGGATCATGATGTTAGCAATTTGGACAGTGAAGAAGTAAATGAACAGATAAACGAAATGGTAAACGAAGAGGTAAACGAGCCTGAAGAGGACACAGTTGCTGATATACCCCAGTTTACTGAATATATATATACTTACGAGGAAGTACTTTCCACGAAGATTTCCAGCATGGACTGAAAAGGTGCAGGGAAATGATTGTTGCTGGGCAAAATGTTGAACTTAGAATGGCATTTGAACCGAATAATGAAAGGGATAAGAATGCTATTATTGTGGAAGCCCATTTACCATCATGTGGATGGACAAGAGTTGGCTACATGCCTAAGTGCACAAAAGCATTAAGACAGAATGAAATAAAAACAGTAAAATTTAAAAACATTTTAAACCAGTACTTGGACACTCACCTCCCTATTCGGTCTTATGTTGGATCACTACTTGTAACCAAAGTTGGAAGGTGGCAAGGAAATGACTACAACTACAGATACTATCACCAACTGTAAATATAATGTTTAATTTTTTGTTACAATGAATTTTCCAATGAAAAATATGTATTTATTATGAAACCTTCCAGATGGGGGACTCATTACAGAAGGGAGAGGGGGTTATTTAAACAGCTTTAAACAATTAAGTCTGTGTTACTTTTTTTTGGTTTGATGCAGGTTTTCAGACTGAAATACATGAAATTTGAGGTGGTGAATAAAATTGATTTTTTACACAATATGCCAAGTCTCTTTTAGTCTCCTCGCTTTTTTTACTATTTGGATCAGGATGGTGAGGGGGTGGGGGGATTAGAGAGGGGGCATATTTAAAATTTGAAGCTTATTAGAGCATTTACAGTACTTATCAGCAGATATATTTTGGCATTGTCAGCTTTGTTGAAAGGATTGGCTTGTCTTTCTGAAAGGTCCTATGCTGCCATAGCAATTAGTTTATATTATTTGTAGCTTGGATATATACAGAGTTAAAGCATGACTCACTTCCATTTGTATCATGAATGAATTTCTTTATACCTGATTTATTTAAATTCTTGTTTCTGTTCTTAAACTATATCTTTGAAACAACAAAATAATGAGGTGAACAATATCACTTCATTTTCAAAATGGACTAGGTCACTGTTTTCAGTGAATTTGCACTAAATTAGCAAATTTGAGTTTTTTTACTCTACATTCAATCATGTTACACTGTCTTTCAGTGTTCAAAAGGTGTAATTAACATTTAACGTTGGATAAAGTGCAAGTAGACTGTTTTGTTGGAATGGGTTATTTAATTAATTGATTTCTCGATAATTCTGGGTCATAGAAAATGGTATTGGTCATGAAAAAATCATGGAAACATTGAATTTCATTCATTGTTCTCAGTGTGAACCCTGTTAGTGTTAAATTCGAAAGTATTCTAACATGCACCCCCCATCCTCACTTCTGACAGGTCTGATAAAGCCTGGAGGGATTAATTCAATAAAGTTTAATAATTTTATATCTAAACTAATGTTTAAATTGATTAAAATTGCAAATCTTTGCAAAGGAGTGTTCATCTACAGTATGAAGCTCTAATGTATTTAGATAAATAATTCTGTTTTTCCACACCAGCAAAATTAAATAACTACTGTACTGCATTGTAAATTCAACACTGCTTTCTGATTATGCCACCAATAATAATAGTATTTTGCATAGTTACTTGTTTGTCAAAAGTGAAATGTGAGCAGTATGGGAAATTTGTCTCAGCAATTAAAAACTATAGAATATGAGAACAAAACAATATGATGCTAGATTATCATTAACAGAGAGAATACAGTAGTCAGAGAACTGTTAAAAAAACTATTTTGCCCTAGACCATTCAATTGGCTTCATTATTTAAATCCCTTACCACATGCAACTGCAGATTTTCAGGCACAGGTGGTAACCCCACGTCAAAGCGATGAAATCGCTGCCTTGTTGTTGGTCTGTCTCGAGCTGGAAGAAACGACCTTCCAGATGCAAAGATAGAGGAGTCTTCTCTGCTTCTTCTGGAAACTCTGTGCAGCCAGTACGGGTTTTTTTTTGGGTCTTTATCTCTGTCAGCATTTTCTGGGGCTTCATCAAACAAAGGCAAAGGATCTTCAGAAAATCTCTCATTCACAGTGTGGTAATTTAGTATGGGAGGTTTGGTAAATTCTCTGCAATTACAACAGGGGATTAATTAGTTTTGATTTATATGGTAAGAGAGGATTAACATCTCCATATTAAAATCCCTTCTTTTAAGACATTTTTGGTATAATTGTGTTCTTAAGGTTACCGGATAGGGAAAAAAAACAATTTTTTTATCAATTTTTTTTTAATTTTTATATTTTCCTACTTTGATATAAATGTTAAATAAATATCACATTTTCATTTTAATAAATTAAATATTTAAAGTTATTGTAAAAAAATACTTTATATTGAGAAACATAACCTGTGGAACTTTCAATCCATCTGTGATGTCTCTGCCTAATTACAATAAACTTCATTTTCCAAGAGTTGTTAAGATGTTAGGAAGAGGCCACCATTGCCATAAAATGTTTATTTATATTAACATATTGAAACAGGGGTATTTTTATTACTTTGAAAACTTATCCTTTGCCTGGTAACAATCAAAACTTGTCCAAATTTTCACTGTTTGTTGACAATAGGGTGGATGCTTAAAAGGTTGGGAGTTTTTCTAAAATGTTTTATAATAGAATAATCTCTGAGTCAGTAAGTGATCAACTTATTTTGTAACTTTCAAAAGAAAAGTGTTGTCTTATTTGAACATAATAAACATTTCTTACATACACATACATTGTAAAATACATCTCACTCACCGTACAATTTTTCTCCACTTGTTTTTAAACTCCTTCAGAGTGAACACAGGACCAAACCAGCTGTGAAAAAAAGCACTCTAAGTCATCAGTTGAACCAGTTCTTGGATGCTCAGCAAATCCTAGCTCATTATTTAACCTGGCTCTCTATATTACATGTGATTTCTATGACTGTTTCCCTGGAAAAGCCAGGAATACCTTTGATGGGTCTGTGAGAGAACATAACAGTGTAACATAAATTAATGCAAAATACTGCAAAAAAAAAAAAAAAGAATTCAGGATGCAAAAGTTAAAACCTTTCTCATCCAATGAATAGAGAAACCAATTTATTTTAAGAAAAGATTTAGAAGCAAACTTTAACCCGAGCTAGTAGTCCTGTTCTCCCTTGCCTAAGCAGTGTTAAATGAGTCGTAATCATGAATTTTTGTAATATGGACATCACAATTACACCAGGGATCCATTCAAAGATTTTTATACTGAAAACCCTGATAACAGAAATTCACAATGCTTTTATTAACTATCTTACAAAATTTATATGGAGCACCATTCATGTTTGGACTTATTTCTAGTATCAGGGTTTTCAATAAGCTAAGTAGGCATTATTAATAACTGGAGGAATAGGAGGGTAACATACAACTCACACCAAATGGGAATAGTATAATAACCTAGTACTAGTAGGTGGCTGTTATTGAAAAATCTTTAGAATTAAATTCAATTAAAATAATTATCTAATCACTGCCTAAACATTTTATAAAGAGGAAATGGAAAAGGTATTAACACTATTTACTGCAGCAATTTCTAATCCTCTTAACTGTCATCATTTCCCTCATAACTCTCATTATTTCTTTGAACACTTCAGTGTAACATGTATTAAAAAATCTTTCAAAAAGCTGAACCTTTTTTATCTTAAACAGCTTATTATCAGAACTATATTATGTAGATAATAATAAACATACCAGTTGATATCCATAGTCGACAAATCATGATAGTTTGTGCGATGCCATGGTATCCATTCATCTAAAATATAGTTGAGCATTCTGTAGTTCTGCTTGCATCGCTACAACTTGGACAAACCTCGACCATCGAATACCTCATGCCACTGTGCAATGGTTTCCACATACTCTGCTTCAACATGGTAGTTTTTTTCCCTAAACAATTTTGCCACTTGAAGTGCCAGAAGTTTTTCTGCATCAGGAACTGACTGCTTTCGAACTCCAATCAAAGCAGCATGAGTGAGGCCAGTTGAGGGGTCCAGCATTGCTTCATCAAATTGTTCATGTGATAGAGCATTATAACCACCATCCCGTGTATGCTTGGCACAACGTTTCAGCAAATGGTTGTGGTCCGATCTTTCATGGTGGGTTTCTCCTGTAACAGGATCAGTTTCTGGAACGTAAATGAAGCAAGTGAAGTTTACACCTCTGGCCTTCCAATACTCCACATCTGCTCTGAATTGATATGTGGCTACCAGGGATCGCAACTTGTCGAGAAAGTTCTCTGGGGTATCGACCCGAATAGGGTAAGCACTGTACCCCTCTGGCACAAGTTTGCCCCGAACATAGGTAACAGCATCTTCCATAGTCATTCCATGGGCCCTCAAGATGCTGATGGTCAGGATCACATCTGCTGGTATAGTGGGATTTCTTCTGGCAACAACTGGCTCTCCATCAGCACCAACTGCAAAACCATTTAAAATGAAATGAATGAAAGGGCTGGAAATTGCCCGGCATTTGGCTTTATGAGACACTTTTGTGATTAATTATTCTGTTTACATTACTGAAAAGATCAATTACCACAAAATGCCACTTTAAAACCACCCCAGAAATAGCTCCCCTCAACCCAGTTATACAACAACAACAACACTCAATGGGAAAGAAAACACAACATTGTTACAAAGAATTATTTGACAGTTTGTTAAGTGAAGGCCACCTATATATACACTGACCATAAGGGCTAATCAAGACAGGTGGCTTTAAGACAATAAACTTAAAATTTGTTAGGTTATGGTCGGGTAAATATAATTAACCACTCTCCCCCATTGTTTTGATGCCAACACAGAAACCATAAAATCCTGGGTCTTTTAAATGAGATTTTACAGTGGTCAAGAGTTTGTCGCTATATTCTTACACCTGGCTTAACTATTAAATTAAATCAGATTTACCTTGCTTTTAATTGCTTAATTAAATTGTTGCATAAAGGTTAGGGCTCTCAAAAATTATGAAAAAATCATGACTACTTTTAAACCTTTTGATATGTTTGCCAAATATACCAAGTCATATTGAATACTGTCAGCACACTATTCAATATATCACCAAACACAAATTTGATAATTTATGCCATTAAAAACTTTATTCACCTTGTATCAATTGCAGCATTTGGAGTAAGGTTGTTTTATTCATCTTTCGCACACTCTCCTTTGCATCATGAGCTAGCTGCCAGATATGCAATGGCCTAGTGTCACCACGCCGCCTCAGCTGCTCAAACTCGCCATCTGTAGTTGTTCCAACAACTTTGAGGTTTGCTTTAGTGAGCTCCAACGTAATATTTTTAACTAAATCCCGGAGTTCTTGATCTCGAATAGAATGGTAAGGCACATATTGCAGAGGAATTGCATAAGGGTTTTTGTCTCTTCTTTCATCTAACAGCATGAACACAAGGATGTGAGTAGCACATTCCCTCTTTTTCTTCCATAAATTCCTCAGATAAACCAGGTAGTTTTTGCAGTGTTTTAACCAGCACTTTCTTGCATCTGCTACAGGATGGTTGATTTCCTTTTGGTCCAGGATGTTTAGTGAATCCTTAATAGCAATACTAAAGTCACTAGCTTGTCCTAGCAGGGTGTGGAACTCTACAATGTCCAAGTTTAATGACTTCAGTGTTTCCTCAGGAGCGTTCACCTGGTTAAACTTCATCCTGAACACTTCAACCCCTTTCCCCAAACCTTTACTCAAAAATTCCACATCAAACTTCAAAGTCTCACCAATGTCAGAAAGTACTTTCTTCAAATCCTTTCTATTTATTCTTTCCACCTTCTTCACACTTTCCGAAACATCTACCCTCCCGTCATAATCAGATTTAAGCCTCTCCAATACACCATTCCCCAAATCAACATCGCCATTCCATTCTCTCCTCAATGACTCCTGCAATGCTGCCTTTACATCAGTTCCATCTGCCTTTATCCAAAAACGACCAGAGGGATTGCTTTTCTGCAGCTCGTTGATAGTTTCTATCTGAAAACGAAATTTTGAGTGTTAAAAAGCCATAGACTTCAAACAAAAAAATCTCCCACTCCAACTATATCTTAAAATTAATTGATTTGCAAAAGCTTGTATAACATCAAAAACTTTAATGAGTAAAAATTGGGCAAACGTTGAGCAAATAAAACCATCTCTACTTCACTTAAAAGTTTTAAACTACATTGTAGCACTAACTTGTTTTATTTGTTTTTAGAAAATATTTTCAATTATATGACCTTTCATTATAATGAAACTTCTTTGCATTCATTGAACCTTATGTTATGATTTAACTGCAGCACTTTATTTTAGATGCAGAATATTGTAACCTGTAAAGAACACTGTAGTCCTAGCTACTAAACAAGTGTTCATAATAAAATTATGATTAGATACCTGTATTTCGGGTTTTGTTGTGAATGGCAATTGTCTCGCTTTGGCAAGATGGGCCTGTGTGCTTGCACAGGGGACATTTGCTTCAGCCTGTAATGTACATAAAAAATAAGGTAAAAATAAAGGTACAAATGTTGAAAAAAAAGTGTGAAAGTCAATGATCAAACTATAAAATATGTAGAAAGAACTGTTAATACAATTACATTCAGTGGTTACATTAGCTACAAGTGAAATGTAATAACATAGAATAAAACAGCAGATATATATGGCTTGAAACATACATTAAAAACAAGAATCACAGATTGTGTACTTTAACTGGATCACCAATTGCACTTCTTTCACATCCACTCCATACTGGACCACGGAATAACCGCTTAAATTTCCCACCACCAAACTCAGCTTCCATAGTGTCTTGCCACTGTCTGAAATCATTTGGTCGTGATACCTGTATACATTACAATTACATTGGTTATAGACTAGAGGTAAGCAGAGCTTAGAAAGTGTGGGCACAATATAAACAAATGAAAGCTGTCAAGAGACTACAACATTTTATATACTTAAAATAACTTAATATTTTTGCACAAAAAATCTGCAAAGGGTATTGACATGAATTTGCAATTTAGAATGTTATATCAAAAAGACTAAACCAAAACAGTAAACACACTGATATAGAAACTAAGATACGGTTAATTTCTTAAGGTTGTAATAACTGGTAGGCATCCAAAAATTGTGGGCCTGAAGGGGGACATCCCAAACACAATGTAAAAAAGGGTTGCTAAAAAAATATAGTAATTTAGGGTGTCAAAAATAATCGTAGACCAGAGAGTCATCACAATCATTGCTTATCAAAAATGGCAAAATAGACTTGACAAACCTGTTTCAGTGCATTTGTGCAGCTGTAGAATTGAATGATGTACTCTAACATCCCAAATGGCATCCTTTCCAAATCTTGCCCTGATCTCCCACTAACACCTTCAAGACACTGGCACCACTTATAAACAAGATTTGGCTTTCCTGCTTGTTGTAATCTTAACATTGCTTTTAATGACATACTGGCAAAATCAGTTGGGTTGGTGTCGCTGCCCATCTGTTCAGCCCTCATTCGATATAACTCATCAACCAAATCCTTTGTTTCTTCCATCTCTAATTTTCCATAACTCTCCAGAATCACCTTCACTGAACGAGGGATAAATTAGTTAACTCTTTGTTAATAGTCTCACTTTAATTCATTGAGTGACATTGATTTATAGAAAACATCAGTTTCTTTATACACCTGTAAACTAGCTGTTTAGCTAAGAGAGTATAATAAAGTTATCTATTTATCTATCTATCTATGAAATCAGTGTCGTCTGTAAAAAGTGTAAATGATAGATGTTCAGTAATGTTAATAATATAGAATGGGACTCCTAATATTGCTACTTAGGGTCAAAATATTTTGATTTTTCATTTCTGAACTCTACTAATTGTCTTCTGTTTGTCAGGTAATTTTTAAACCATTTAATGCAACTCCTCTCACTCCACAGAGTTCTAGCTTTGTTAATAAAATTTTATGGTTTATAGTATCAAACGATTTAGACAAAATAAGAATACTCCTAATTATTAGAAACCTTCATCAATAGATATTGTCATTTTTTCTATAAAATCAACTACTGTAAGATTATTGTAACAATCTACAAACCTGTGACAAGTGTGTTTTATAATCACTGAACTCAAAATGTTATAAATATCAAAGTGGCTAATTTTTACGGTAGAAAAGTTGTTGAAAACAAAAGGACATTTCTTATATCAAAGGAACTTATATGTCTATTGTTACGTCGTTCGTAAATGATTGTAAAACAAAAAGTGTTGTAAAATAAACTTCAATAATTCGTTTTTATTATATAGCTACAACACAGCCTACAAATATATTGGCTTACATCATGTTATCGAGGAGCGAGTTAGTATATTTACCTTCCTGATTAAACATCTGAGACAAAGATTTCCAAGCATTCAGTTTCATTGTCCTGTTTTTGTAGTTTGCATCACTTGTGTCCCATAAGCATTTGAAATCTCCGAGGGCTTGTAAAAACATCTCTTTATCGAATTTTTTACTTTCCTGTACCACATTTTCGAGCACAGTTTGATCTCCATTATAGTATTCTTCGTGGGTATTTTGCTGAGATTGTGAGGCAGTTTTGAATCAGCATATTCTGAAAACCTATTGGTTGAAGATCTGACGATCGTCATAATTTTGACGAAAAGTAGAACTTGTTTCTACTTTTCGTCGAGTGCTTGACGATCGCATCGACGGTCTTTTTTTTCATACTGCGCATGTGTCATTGCGAATTTTCAGACGATCGTCATAAAAATTGTCTAGTGGAGATCCGCCTTAAGTCATAATGATTTCGTCTAAAAAATATTGAAGAAAAGAGTTCCGTTTCAATGTAAAAATCTTTTTTAAAACCACTAAGTAAATTATTAATACTGCGTGTTCTGTCAATAAGTGTTCGTACCAAACCAATTTTGTAGTTTAAAGGAGAAAAGCTACGGAAATTAGTTAGTAAGCCAGTGTAGGTTTTCTTGTGGAAAACGGAAGTGTGATAATTGTTAGAAGATTTGGTAATCAAAACATCAAGAAAGGAATCTGATTGTTTGATTCTTCTTGGAAGTAAATTTAATGTTATTGTTTTGGTTACAAAAGTACCTCTAATTTTAGAGAAATAGCAATTACACATTTTTAATTGCTTGTAATAAGGTATATGGAAAGAAAAAGTATATTGTCAATGTTCACTCTCATTCTGTGTGGTAAATTTTGAAGCAAGGGGCTGGGCAGAGTCCTGGCTTGTGTGCACAATCCCCACATTGGTATCGGCTTTCTTTTCTTTTTTTTGTTGCTGGTGCACACAATACATGTCTTCTGTAGACTTTGCTTGCTCTGTGTTGGGGGAATGAACTCTGGAAAGTGGCGACCAGAGAAACGATTAGAAGCTGTAGGGGCAGAGGGCTCAGTAGCTGATGCAGCAAGTAAAACATTTATACATTAAAGCTTGAATTTCAGTAAAGGCTTTCCGCCGCATTCCTTAGCATATAAAACGTAAGCATTCAAAAGCCCTTCTTCAATGAAATGGAAAGCCACTTTTTTGGTCCACTTTATACTTTTTCTCATGCAGGAGTAGGTGCCAATCTTCTCATCATTCCTCTCAACATCCCCATATGCTTATTGTAGTCATCTACAAGTTGGAGCTTTCTTACAACATTGCCATGTTTGTCAAGCTTTCTGGCATTGATGACATTTGCCTTGTGAATTGTTGAAAGGAAATAGATTTCCTTTCTGACATTGAAACGAACAGCCAACATGTCATGTTTTCGGAACCTGTGTTCACCTTTTGGGAGGTTAGGGGTTGTGAATGTGGCTGGAAGCTTTTGCCGGTTTTTTCTTACAGTACCACAAGCAGCAGTGTCATGTTCTGACAGGTAAGTAAAAAGGGCTTAGCTGGTATACCAGTTATCAACATGCACATGATAACCCTTGCCCAGCAGATTTTCGATCAGTCTGGGGATGACCACGCCACTTACACCCAATCTGTTGACCAATTGCTGATCAGCCGCATGCCTATCTGGTTCGTTGCCGAGAATTTAACGTAAGAATTCTAGAGGTAGCCTGTATTCTTACAAAGACTAAACATTTTTATTCCAAATCGAGCTCGCTTGAGAGGGATGTACTGTTTGAACACAAATCTCCCTTTCCAGACAGGCAACTCTTTGTCCACAGAGATTTTCTTCTCTGGGATGCAAGTAGACTTGTACTTGGAGACAAGGAGATCCACAAGCGGCCTTACTTTGTAAAGCCTGTCGTGGTTTGGGTCATTCGGGTCAAACTGAGAATTGTCAGCAAATGCAGAAACCGTAAAATGGTTTGATAGCGGTTTTGGGGCATGACATTATTGAAAACTGAACCCTGTAGCAATGCATTGGTGCTCCAGTAATCAGACAACTCTGTTTTTTTCACAATTCCCATCAGTATAGTGAGGGCAAGAAATTTTTTCATCTCATTCCTAGTTGTATCAAACCAGAAATTTGCTTGAGAATGTCTTAGCAAATCTGGAGTATTCATCTTATATTGTGATGCATACATATTTGTTTGTGTTACTAATAAATCAAACAATTCATCATTGAAAAACAGTTTCATAAAGTCAACTGCACTGGGTTTGTTTGGCATTGGAACTTGAATTCCTGGTGTAGCTGTAAACTGTGGAATCTGTGGATCTTGACCGACTGACGTCCACTTTGCTTCCAACAATCGTTCTTGCTCTTCCCTTGTAATCCTGGCAGGATTTGCCCTTCCTCTCCCTCTCCCACGTCTTCCTCTTACACCATGGTTGCCTCGTACCGCTCCACGTGCAATTTCAGGTATATTTTATTCGACAACCACTTCTTCACCACTTTTGTGTTGTTGGCCTTCATCTTCAGGGTCCGTGCAGGTCCTTAAATCCTTGAAAAGTGCTTGAATTGAAAAGGTATTTTCAAGGGCACTTGAAACTCCTTGAAATTCGGGAAAATGTGAAAAAGTCCTTGAAACTCCTTGAAAATTCAATGTTCTATAGTAAGCAATCGCTCTGAATTATTTGGTTGAATATGTTAGATTTGTGGCTAGAAATATAATATTTTATACGAGCCTGTTTAATGTTGACAACAAAAATGAAAAATGGTTTCCCTGTCCAAAACGATGTCCTTATTTGGCGAGCCTTTTTTGGCGGGAATGAGGCAACAATAAAAAGGTTCGCTATTGTGATATGAGCTGAAATAATAAAAAAACTTGCTTTTAGATGAAGTTATTTGTCACTACTTTGGAATAGTAAGTTTATAAGGTAAGAAACGTATCTTCGTGATCCTTGAAAATATAATTTTTGTCCTTGAAAAGTCCTTAAATTTCTTCATTGATACCCTGCACGGACCCTGTAGTAAGATTTCTGCCTTCTAGCCAGAAGGTCCCCAGTTCGATCCCGGCTCTGCCGAGATTTGAATCTTTGTGTGACTTTCTATTCCGCCTAAGTTAACTCAGCTTTCCATTCTTCCTGGGTGGGCAAATGAGTACCAGCGTCTGCTGGGAGCTAATTGTGATAAATTAGTGTCCCATCCATGGGGAGTCAAAGAATCTCCTCTGCTTAACTCTACAGAAACTAGAGATAAGCGCCGGCTCTACGGGCCACCTGGCTCGTAAAGGATGTAGCTTTAGCGTTAGTTATGTCATTGAAATTTAATTTGTTTTTAATTTTGCAGAGAAATCAGCAGTAAAATAAAATGGGAATTAATGAAAAAACAAATGAAATTGAACAAGTTATTAAAATAAAATACTTGATAATGTTTAGCTAACTTTGATCAAGATTGCCTGTGGTCTAGTTTACTTTATGCAGGGCATGGCATCATGGGTCTTGGTCATGTGATCAGGCAGGGGCAGGCGCCCCCGCAGCATACTCTAAATTGTACATTGATGCACAGTGACGGAACTCTTAAGTCGTTCTCAGTCCCATTTCATTGTGCGCTGAGGTAAATACTGTTACAATCTTATGATAAAACGTTGCTTTAGACTAAATGTTGGTGAACCAAGTTCGGCGGTGAAATGCTGTACTTGAAAAGGAAGTTATTTAGAAACCAGTTAAGTGTTGCAGTTTTTTGATTATATGAACCAACCTCGTTTACGATGCACCTTGACCACTACCTAACTTTAGCGACACTTTTATCTCCAGCATCCCTGTCTCATCCATACCGGACAATCATCAAACAACTGACAATACCTCATCAAGGGCCTTCTCTCTCGAGCTCACTTCCTTCATCAATATCAAACTTTGTTTACCCATTGCGTCTTTTAGTTACAAAATCTCCAAAGAAGTTTGTTATTAATAAACTACAGTCTCAATGAAGTAAACTAACAAATAAATAAATAAATAAATAAATAAATAAATAAATAAATAGCTAAATAAATGAATAAATAAATACTTTATTTAACGTCAGTTGCGAAGGAAGTGGTTGCTCATTTTTCCTAGAAGCTAATGTTTAATCGCTCGACGGCTCAGTTCTTGGCGTGAAAGTCAAATTTGCAGAGTGAGGAAAACCAGAGTATCCGGAGAAAAACTCTCTGCCTCAGATTGAGATCAACAAATCTCAGCCCACGTGCAGAGCCCAAGACTGGATCCCAGGTCCTAGAAGTGTGTGGTGCAACTGATGACCACTACGCCAACCTGACTCCCCTGAAGTACTTAGTAACCTGACTACCTACCATTTCAAATTTGTTTAATCTCAACCTAACAATGTAACTAGCTACAGTAGGAAACCTAACCTCATCAGGAGCAGGCGTGTAGCACAGTTGGTACAGGATTGTATACAAGATCCGGCAGCTGGTGAAGTTCGCCGCCTTCTCTGCAAGGTTTCACCGGCTACTTTCTTAAGTTTGCTTCGAGAGCCACTCTTGTGTCAAGTAATAATAATAATAATAATAATAATAATAG
>JAOBBB020087817.1:0-13525 GCA_025331005.2 Zoanthus gigantus
CATGACATTTGTGACCTTCTATGGGATTTCAAACATTAACGGTTTAGTCGTTAGCGACTAAAAGCGTTAACTATCCGTTAGGTAAGGGTTAAAACCGTTCAAAAATGCGTTACAAGAGTTTGGACAACCGTTAGGATTTTTCCACTGGCCGTTAGAAGCGTTTGAGAAAGAGTTCAAGGTGTTAAAAAACGTTCAAATTTTAGGCTAAAAGTGTTAGCTGTGTTAGGAAAGCCGTTAGATTAAAGTCGTTTATCCGTTAAATAAAATCATTTGAATCTCTTCAAGTCGTTTAACAGGTTTCATCAGTCCAATCTTTCCGTATACTCCGTTAAAACCTTTGCATGTTTTCAGAACAGTTCAATTTTCGTTGTGGCGTGAATATACGATTGGCACTCATTTAAGTTGCAATGCTAGCATTTTGTCCAAACGAATCATAATCGCAAACGAATCAGTTGTTTAAGTATGATTTACCTGAACTTTATATTTAAAGTTTTAAAATCATCATAAAAAAGTTCCACTAAATAAAATCAATTTCACCGTTTCGCTGGTTAACTGAAAGCTAGCAAACTGACACTCCCTTCAAATAATGCTCGTTAGCAAGCATTCCTTTCATGATCAGCCATCAGAAACCACTTCACGTCAAAATTACTTAGCGATTTCCAGAAAAGGTATTAAGTGATCGTAACCCAAGAACTGATAAAATGCCCATGGCAATCGTAATTTCGTGTTTGGGGCTTTTAAGTAGTTGAATGGTTTCCTATGGCCATATAACCTTTAAAGTGACTGCAAATGCCTAACCAATCCAAAGGCAATTGGAGTCGGCGATATGAAGCAGGAAAACAATTTTTTTCAATTATTTCATTAGTTAACCACAAGAAAAGAAACAATTTGGTTTACAAAACTGTTTATTACTAACCATAATTTTTTATAAGAATACTGTAGTCTGTAGTTGAATAGTGGACAGTTCGCGCCAATATCAGTCGTGTGCAATTCTTTTTACCTCGAAGTTTCGATGAGTATTTAAAATTGAGTGCCCTTTGCCACATAGAAATGAGAAAGGATGTTTTCTTTCTTTTATTTCACCGTTGGAAAATTGCTACATTTAAAGATACCGTTTGATAGCCATAATAGTTTACTACTTATGTTTTCTTTTAACAAACCGTTTGGATGTTTCATTTGAGTTTCATTTAACGTTTTAACTGTTTAATAAGACATTGTCATTCGATATCAGGCCCTTAGGTTCCCGTAAGGAAGGCCGTTAGAAAATTGAAGGCAATCTGTTAGCTGTTGTTTGTAAGCTGTTATAATTTTTCTCCTACCCCTTCAAAGCGTTACTAAAAACGTTCAAAGCGTTTGAAAAATCGTTCTTTACCCATTTGTTAGCCATTAGTTTTTACCGTTAAACGGGAAATCATTAATGTACGAAATCCCATGGAAGGTCACATTTTGACGATAAACTAGTAATAGTAAAAACTGTAAAAAGAAAGTTTCTTAAACTCTAGTTGTAATTCAAATCATATCTGTAATGTACCAAATACACCAGGCACAAGGAACTTTTAGAAGATATACACCGCCCACAAGGAACATTTGGAAGAGCATTTGGGGTCGTGATTAATCAACAGTGTTATGCGAATACTCTAGTTAAACAAATTCCAGGACTTTCCTAGACTAAGAGCTGTTTTGCAACAACTGTCCCTGGATAAAAAAAAAACATTTTTAAAAACTTTCCAAAACTAACAGCCAAAATTTTCCAAAGTAAGGGGTGTTTCCCATTACGTTTCATAACTTTTGAAGATTAAGAACCTTTTAGCTTAAGTTTCCAAAACTAAGATAACTCTTCGACAACTTCTCTATACAAAGAATGTCTCTCCAGTACTTGCATGGGTTCAGAGTATTTTCAATAACTTCCAAAACTAAGAGCTATTTTTCAGTATTCTTTAAAGTCAAAGCCCTTTTTCCATTTTCCTTTTCCACAAATTTCCAATATTAAGAACCTTTTTCTACAATTTTCCTAGACTAAGAGCCTTATTCACATCTCTACTTGGCTATAAGAGTATTTCCATATTTTCAAACGCCCTCGTTCCCACCACTTTTCAAGACGAAGAGAAACTTTTTCAAAACGTTTTGACAACGAACCTTTAACTATGACTTTCAAAAATAAGACTCCTTTTACATATCTTTACTAGACTAATACACTATCCCAAGTCTTTGCAAGAATACGAGCTTTTCCCACAACTTCCTTAACTAAGGACCCTTTTTATAATATTCATAGTTTTAGGTGCCTTTTTTGCGACTTTCGAAGATCCAAAACCCTCTTCTACAATTCACCTTAATCTGCAGCAAACTTCCAAGACTTTCCGGGGCTTTCCAGGTCTTGAAAGATCCGAGGATAGAGTTAATTCATACAACAATATGCACGTGAATAAAATAAGATAATCACTGCAGCTTAAGGGAGTATCTTTAATCTATTCCATTAAATGCTTTAATAATACCGTTGCTTACCTGTGTTTACATTCCCTCACAACAGCGAAGTTGCCATCCCCTATAACCTTTCCTATTCTATAAAATCCATGGACAGACACTCGTTGTTTTCTTAACTTATGAGCATCCTTATCTACATAAAAAATAAAAAAAAAAATAATCAGTTCAGGGAAGCAACTTTACTTAATTTATATTATGTTAGATACCATCAACATGAAATGAAGGACCGGCTCAAATTGTTCGTAAAGCAGAATAACTACAAAGGGAATGAAATTGATCTTTCTTTTTTGACTTTCGTTATAAAATTAAAATATCATTTAAGAATTGAAAAAGTAGTCCATAATATGCGACGTTTAATAAATAAAGGCACAAAAGCTAAGAAGAAAAACCGTCCGTGGGATAAGGATAAAGGGAGAAAAAACGAAATACACACCCTGTATTGCCCATGCAAGCAAAATTTTTCAACCTGCAGAAACAACGGTTGGACTGAGAATTTAATGTTTCTGTTGGGTAGCAAACATCTATTCTAGCTTTGCAACTGATACCTTTTAAGGCTGCAACAGCTAGTTGAGGAGTAACGCTTACTGAATAGATGGTCTTGAGCTCTTTATTAATAGTGTGTGGTATCAAATACAGCTATCTGATAACTCTCCACTTCTGATTTCCAACAGAAAAACTACCTCCTACAAACCATATCCCAGGAAATGTTACCAATTTATCTAGAATGGAGTTTGCTATGCACGAGGTTGTTTTATGTTAGAAATAGTAAGTATAAATATCACAAGCCAATAATCAGTGGCTTCAGGTGTTTAGCACCATAAGGCAACTTAGTAACTTTAACATAAAGCTGCCTACAGAACGAGAAGTCAATGAGTCACGAGTCAAGTTATGAGTCAGTCAGCGGTTTTTTGCCTAAGCTTAGGATTAGGGTTAGGTTTAGGGTTAGGTTTAGGATTAGGGTTGAATTTAGGGTTAGGGTTGGGGTTAGTGTTTTTTTTTCTCAGGTTAAACCTTTTAACATATGACTCAATGAATCATTTAAACTTTAATCTCATACAGAACAGCTTAACCCATTCCAAACAAAACGGTAACAGTTCCTGCATTTCCCAAAACCAAACAGTTATAGCTAAAATACAGTAATAGCTAAACATAATTAGTAGAACAACGGGTTTGGCTAAATAAATTATTAGAGTTGGAACCTTTAAACGAGCCAAAATAGCAACAGGAGCATACACAAGGCCCTAATTCGTTTAGCACATCCATGGTTAGGTGATAAAAGGAAAAACAAAAATTATTGAAATGAAGGCTCGCGTTTATATTTGGATCTTTGTTTTAAAGACTATTCTTTTAAATTTAATCAAGATTGAACAACTTCAGAAAACGCAGAAAACTTACTGATTCCTTTTGTTTAGCTCATCTGGGATTAGATTATAATAAGGAATGACAAAATTTAGGAATTAACTACTTTACGTGGTCAAGTTTTTGAAATAAAAATCTTTTGAAGGAACACAAGAATGGTTAGTCATTTAGTCCTCAAAAGTTAGAGGTTCAAAACCTTTTTTCTTAAGTTTATTTGGTAAATGCTTTTTATGTTTTTATCTACTTTTAAAACCAACATCATGTTTATGCCGTTTATTGTTTATAGCTGTCTTTGCAGTTTTAAATATTAATATCTTAAATTCCTTACCTCGTTTCAATTTAATAGAGTGGTTTTATGGCAAAACCCATTCTCCCAAGTTAATCACTTCCAACTGTTCAAACTATTTCTTTTATTCAATGCAGTTCAGTGAAACAAAATGGAAGGTTTTAGACATATAAAATAAATTAATCGTCTTCTTATTAAAACAATAAATCTCGAGTTAGACTGTCCAAAAGTTAACAGTTTTATGGCACTTTAAATAGGAAAACTTTAGAAAATGACTAGCGAGAAGGATGACAAGACAAAGATTTTCATAAATATTTCAAAGGCAGGTTGCGGCAATTTTAATATAAGGAACAGCAGGTAGGAAAACAAAGAGAGAAGTTTACACAAATAATGGATGTTTGATGAAAAGAGAGAAATATCATTTGAGATTTCCAACGAAAGGACTCGTGAAAAGGTATTTATGTCTTTAAATGATTGATATTTGCCTTTCGTACTTCAACTCAACAACAAAGTTTGTTTAAAGGCTATAGATACTTCTGTTGAAAATGTCATCTTGACTTACGACGTTCTTTCGGTTGTTAATTATTGAATCAACAAAGCACAGGTTCGACTCTGGTTAAATTTGCAAACATTTCAGGAGACAATCCATCCAATGAAAAGTGCAATAGGGCAAAACAGGACCGAAAACTCGTTGTGTTGTAGCTGTTCTCAAGGTGACCAAGTAGCAATAGTTCTAGCAGAGAACCTTTTATCAAACCTTCTTTACGGGTTACTGTGTACTTTTATTAAATAAGGAATGAAACTGAAAAACATTTTTAAGCAATTTAAGACTTCCAAGGGAAACAAATCAACAAGCCGATCAAATCGGTCATGTAACCAAAAGGTTTCCAGAATTCCATAAGAAAATGATTGAAAAACACGGAAGTATGGAAAAAGTATCTTCTTCTCTAGTTTCCAGACTTCTAATGTAGATAGTTTAGAGAGAAGGAAACGCCTGGGGAGAGAATTAGCACCCAGTACATAAATCAAAGTTATGACTCGTTAAAGATGCACTAAAAAGGTCTGGGGCAAAGCATACTGATCAGAATGTATCTGACTGACTTTCTCCCAGATTTCAAAGGAATAATGAGAAAAACCTTGGAATTTGTTTATTATAGAGTACGTATTTCATTGCTGTTCAGACTTATAAAAAGAAGCTTTAATCTTTGTACAAGCAGTGTAGCTTATTGGAGCCAGCGACTGTCTTCACCTTTAGCAGTGTCTGGCTCTCTCTGGGCCAGGAAATAATCTGCCTCTGGCTCACAAAAGATTTTAGTACTCAATATAAGAAAGTCGTAAGGTTGAAAAGTTCAGTTAACTTTGGCAAAGACAGAGGGTTATAAGAGTAAAACTAGAAATGGAGAGGCCAACGGGAACGCACATGCACTGCCGAATAGTTTTCAAAAAAACTCAACAGTTAAAAGAAAACAAAAAAATAGACACTTAAATTTCATAAAAGCAACATAAACTTTCGACTGATTCTGGCAATGCTAGAATGATTTACAAAACTTTCAGGTGTTTTCATCTTTCCCCCCAAATTGGAAATGAAATGAAACACGAAAAACCAAGAACTAGCTTTTAAATTGGAAACATGGTATAGCCAGGATGTTGTATGACTCAGAAAGGAGATTTTAGACGTAGTTTTTGTAGCCTTAACAGTAATACGATTCCCACGAGGTCACTGTAATAATAAATTAAGGTACCTTGCAAAATAAATTTCTTTGCCATTATTTTTTAAAGTTTAATTTGTTTTCATAACCTTTTTAATTGACTGGAGTCTTGGATTAGGAAGGGTTTGAGTCAATGCAAGAACACAAAGGAGAGCTTGTGACACACCCTAATGCCTCTTTATTATATTTTTAACATTAACTATTGTTTATCACAGAATTATATTTGTTAAACAGCCAATATTTGCTCGTGCATTACATATATTACCCTACACCTGGTTAGCTCAAATTATTTTCATATACATCTCCTTATTTGAAAGGTGATGTGTTATAATCCACAATAATTCTCACAAATACCTAACTACTTCAAATTATTAATGACAACAGCTGATCTGGAGCATCTCATTTTGCAGGCAATGGTGAAAAAAAAGTTTTAAGCAAAATATGAAAAAATGTCAAAGTAATCCAAGAATACAATTTTAATTGTTCTGGACTTAAAATTGAAATAACGACTTAAACAATTTTATATGTGTGTTCTGAAGTGGTCGACAAAATCACTTCAATTTTTTTTTCATAAGGTTTTCTATTTTTATCACAGGAAACAAAATTAAGTACTTTGTAATTCTTTGTGATGGTAACTTTTCTCAAAACGTTTTAAATGAACGGAGTTTTCAACTCACACTTTCTCAGTCTTTTTTTTTTCGCTGTACCCATTCGAATTTAACCTAACTTATAAACAATAAATAGTTTGTTGATAGTTTGTAATAGGTGAGTAAGAATTAAAGTTACATTATTAAACCCGTGCTTTAAAAAGAAGAGAATGAGCACTGTTAAACAAACATTTTAACAAAACGCTGACCAGAGAAGTTTTATTCAAAATTATGATTAAACAGAAAAATTGCACGAAAGAGAAAAAAACCTAATAGTTTTAAAACATTTACACTATGGCCTTCAAAGAATCAATAAATGACATTAAAGGCCTGCAAATTCCCCATACTACAATTTAACTAAAGCTTAATGCTTACTTTCTATGAGACATTTGCCAGTTAGTATTGAAAGTCTTATCTTTCTTTTATCTCTGTGGTTTCTGAGCCTTCCTTTTTAACACGAAAGCTATGACTGGTTACAGAAACACTACGTTTAAGTGATGCAAATGTTTAAGCAATTCTAATTAAATATGAGCCACATTTGATAAGCTGAATACTTTCAACGATCTCGTTTAGTTTACATTACGTTTTAAGGGCCGGCTTAGGGAGTTACAACGAAGATAAAAGCTTTAAGATATTAGCCAAGCGATGTTGTTAAAACCCAGCTTTGTAGCAAGGAGCTGCTCTTAGTATGTTTCTTGATCCATTCCAAAGCCATTGATAAGGTCATTAATTTCTGTTGAGGGAGCGACAATATGACAGAACATTAAGTGAATATTTCCTTTCTAGTTCCATTCTCAGTGCTTTTTGCATCGTCTGAGACAAAAACACAAGTAACAAATCAGCTTTCAGTCCTGGGAACTAACAAAAATAACCAGATATAATTTTTTTTTCAGCTTTCACTTTTGGGACCAGTTTTACCAGCAATTATCTTATCTGTATAACTAAGACAGATTTTTCCCCTTTACAAAAATTTATTATTCAAAAGTGGTTCACGAAAGAACTGGTTATGTTAGCTTTTATTAAGACAAAGAGTCAACTACATAAGTATTTCCCCACTTTGAAACCATACCAAATTATAAATTGTAAAGTAATGATTTTTAAACCAATGTGAATGAAAGTGATCGACGCTAGAAACGAACTTTTTCCTGTATAAAAATTGTTAAGAACCATTTTGATTTTCAATGATTTTAAATGCATGTTTATTTTTTTTTTGAAAAACGATGTGTTATTGTCTTTGACAAGAAATGCAAATAGCACTTGGAATAACACCAACATTAGAATCATAGAACCATCTATAATGATCGATAAAAAAATACGTCAGTGTGTTGGGAAGGTACTTGTCATTAAAGTCAAACTTTGTTGAATTATATATTATCATCAAACAATGTTAAAGCAATAAAGTCTTCGTTGACAATGTTTAAATACACACATTTTAGTGTTCCTTACTGTTTACTTAGTTCTGTCAAAAAAAAATGTATACATTCTTTAATATCAAAGCCAAATCGAGCTACCCTTCAATTTCGGTCCATTCTTTTTCATTAATTCAGTTTTTGAATAGGTCGTATGAAAGGCTTACAACTGATTTTTATGTGAGCTTCAAACCAAGGGTATCTCATTCTTCATATAAACTATGCCTTTTGAAAAACGATTTGTAACAGCAAACACTGTTACATGTAGGATAACAAATATTTTAGCGACAAACATTTTATAAACAAGTTTTACTTTTAAATAATAAATTTCAACCCATCAACCAAACTAAAAACAAGTTGAAACGAAAGGCACTCATTTTAAAATGACGAAGTCTGCTCTCAGATGTTCCATAGCGGTGATCAGAATTGCAATTTTAGCAACGACTTAGTGTTTCTTTCACGATAAATCCCAAGGGTAAAAGTTTGAATAATGAGGGCCATATCAGATAAAACAGCTTCAAATGGCAGCAAAAGTTTTTTGTTTTGCTTTTTTTTTTTTGCTGAGAAAAACTGATGCTTTAAATTAATTTGAGAGAACCCTGAGGTTTTACCATACAAAACTAACGTTCAAGACTCAAGTATAGAAAGCACAAACGTGCAAGTAGCTAACTTGAAGCCTCTTGGTTAGGCACAAAGTAAGATAAATTAAGGTTTGCTTTTTTCAACTTCTGAAGAAGGAACTCCTCCCCCGGACAGAAACACAACCATAACTCTTGTTCAAAGCCACCCGACAGCTTAAGGCGATTTACTTTTTGCAGGCTATGGAACATTAAGGCTAACCTGCACTCAACTCTCTAACAAGATGACATTACAAACACCATTACTACTAACGTACAGAGCAGTTCACATAAAGCTTCAAAGTGTATCGGCTCTAATACATCATATCCAACATGATGTATCTAGGAAGGTCTCTTCAAAAGGATTTTATGAACACATTTTGCGACACAAATTTCAAATATGAGAACAAAACACATGGTAAGACACAAGAACGAGCGACATGACAAAATATTTTCACACAAGTGCCTGAAGTAAAACTGGCCCAAATATGAAACTTTGTTAAATGTACTTTTGAACATTACCTTAGAAAGGCAAGAGATGGCAGCTCCTTGCCGATATCTAAAAGCCTTAGGTTAGAACAAAGTTAGATTTTAGAGTCACTCTGCGGTTAAAAGACTGTTTTAAAGTGTACTTGACCGGTAAAATGAAAGAGAAAAGAGGGGAAGCGAGTGAGAAGCCCGTAACGGTGCGAACAAGAAGTTACTTGAGGCAAATATATGAAAATAAGTTAAGATAAAAAGAAAAAAAACAGAGTTTAAAGCAGAAACGTGGCGCAAACTGAAAACTGAGATGACGTGCGAAAAAAATGTTTGAAAGTTAAACAAAAGAATGAACTGAGATACCACCGAAATGTTACGCAAGTTTTATGACGTCACTGCAGTTACCTGCCGTACAAACTAAATCACAACAATGAATCAAAAGTGCAAACGACATCGGTTTAAAGCAAAACTGAAGAAAAAGTAAACGTAAAATTAAGAAAAATGTAACGAAGCGTACGTATGTTGCATTTTCAAACCAAAAACAACGTTAAAAAACATAATGTAAAGCAACTTTGTGCGTGTAAAACAATAAATCAAGATGGATGATTAAACAAAAGAAAAATTAAAATTGTTTTTAAAACTTTAGACCTTAATATAATTTACGTTAATGACGGATTTAATTTTATTGTTACATTGTGGTAGCCACTTTAAAAGATTGAAAATATTTGTATAATACTTTTTTGTTAAAATCTTTTAAGTGAATTAAGTGCTAAGATTATTTAAGTATTTAAAAGGTCACTATGTTCTACCGCCATGTACGTACAAACATGTAATGTATCCACACAGTTCACTACAATATCCCCCCCTCCCCCCCCACCTTCGCTCATGACACCAAAAGGTCACTGGAAGATCTCGCTTTATCATGTTTTTATCAGCGCTATTTTGAAGGTAAATGAGGCCACAAAAACTCACACTCAGTTCGTATAAATGGCGTATCCTAGGTTATGTCACGCAACCAATAACTGGCTACTTTTTTGATCTCTGACGTCAGTCTCCAACCGTGCAACTGTGTGTGACCAGTCCAAAAAAACAACTTTCTGTCACAAATCCTAAGTTGTTCTAATACTAGCTAATTACCGTGGTGAATTCATTATGATAAGCTGCACAAAACCGCTGCCACAACATGGAAATAACAAACAGTTTAACTAAACTTGACACAAAAAAGTGAAGTACATTTTACCTTGGTTTTGTGTGCCCAAGAGTGTGAATGCATTAACTACGTAAAGTTTTATTTTAAGCAGACATTAAAAAGGATGTTTTATACAACGATCATGATACTCCATGCTATGATAAATGGTTAGCTGTCACACACAGTTGCTCAAGGAGCTCAGTGAAACAGGATTACCATCACAAGATTTGCCTACTGGTGCTATTTAAAACACTGAAGTCTTGGCAAACAATTATGAAAATATTCAAAAATAAAACCATTTTATGATAAATTACCAACTTAACTAAAATAATTTTTAACCAGAATGTTATTTCTATACTTTACTTTTTAAATATATTTAATTTAATTTAATGTAAAGTTTTTAAGTTATGCTGTTCTTCCAAAGAAGACAGCTGATTTGCCTTTAATAAAACTAAAGGAATCCGACTTATGCAGGTTTAAATTTTGATTTAAAACTTTTGATATTCTGTATAACTCCACCTCAAATCCATCCATTCTTTTTAAAATTTCATGTGATAAGAAAAGATTTAGGCTTTATGCGGCAGCTAGAAAATTTAACTTCACAAATGTAAACGATAAATGTTTTCTTTGATGCAATGATGGATGGAACCTCTGAAACCGAGTTATACATCACTCAAGTAATTTTAAGTTGCAGAAAATGTGTCAAAAAATATTAATTCAGTTTAGCTTTTTCAAAACTAGTTTCACTTTAATATTTAAAAAAATATTTATTTTGTTTACCCTTTGATGAAATTTATTCATTTGTATTTACTCCCAACTCATACACTTAACTGAGCGCCATGTTCAAATGCACTTAATGTTTATGAAATATAAGTTTAGAGGCTACACCAAGCACTGTAACACTGTCACGTTGTCATAATATCGTAAGGGATTACACTGAGAGTGACACCTGGCTTCTGTAAAAACTCTGTTAACCCTTTCACTCCAGGCATTTTATTTCGGCTGGCCATTACCAGTCTTCCTCAGGTGTACAACCTGAAGAAGACTGGTAATGGCCAGCGGAAATATTGTGATTTTACAAATATTACTACGTCGTATTGGATTTGCCTTTTTAGTGTCTAAACTTTTCTTTTGCATTTTTAAAGCCAATAGATCATTTATTGATCCGACATCAGCAGAATTCTTGTGAACGGTTGCCTGCATTTTTTCTTCGAAAAATTTAATCAGCATCGCAATTCTCTTTACATATCTCAAACAAAATGATACCCTTGGTAATGAGAATTTGTGCAAGATGAAAAGCGAAATTCTCTCAAAATGTTTATATCAAAAAGTAAGACATTCAGTTTGGAGAATTTAGAAACATGTCGTTTGACTGGTTTACGAGAGGAAACGTAGTCTAAAAAGGTCGCAACTTATAAAATTAATTCAAACAACATGACGAATCTTCACTGTTAAGTTTTTTGGATTTGATCTTTTGGTTAGTATTGCCTTTCGCATGTTTATGATGACGTCTATTTTTCTTCGGAATCGATTCTTCAGGAAGCTCAGATTTTGAGAAACTAAAATCTTGAACGACTTCTGGAGAATTTGGGTAAAAAGCCGGTGTTCCTGAAGGAATTGGAGAAGTGTATGGTGGAGGATCGTCAAGACTATCGCATTCAAACTTTTGCATTTCATTTACTCTTTCTTCTAGCTTTTCTAACGCAGATTGCAAATCTTGAGTGAGCTTTTTCAGTTCTCTATTCTCCTGTTCCAATTGAAGGGTTGCGAATCGTTCTTCAAGATCCTGAGGTTGGATCTGATTCAAATCCGAATCTGGCAAACTCAAAGTTCTCTGCAGTTTCTTTCTAGGTCGCGCTATATCCTCAAAAGATTTATCAGTTTCAGATGGCAAACCCGAGTCGTTGTCGTCATTGTGAAACGAAATACTAGTGGTAGAACGACTATATGAAGGAGTTGATGGCCTACTACTAAATGGAGTCGTATGTTCGCTACTAAAAGGGGTGGTCACGTGACTGCTAGATGGACTAGTGCATTGGCTGTAGCCACTAAACTCTGTTTCGTTGTTTCTATCAGGTTCATATTCATAGTCACTCAGCCACACAGTTGAATAAAACTTGTCTGGAGAGTTAGCCTTTGCTTTGGGTTTGTTCCTTCTGAGGACCTTCTTAGAATCTCTGTTCCTGACGGCTGTATGGCACGAGAAACTAACCGTTACAAAAACCAACTTACTGCTGCTTTAGAAACTTCACCTCTCACATTTCAAATGTTTTTTTAATGTTAATTAACATTTTTTTTTCTAATTTTATATTTAATTATTTAATTCTAAATCTTGGAAACAATTTTCAAAGTCCGATGTAACTATTGTTTCTGCAAAAGCTAAAATTATAATTAAATTTTATGCATTTAGCCTTTAGGAAATCACTTTAGTGGAATTAAGTTTAGCTTTTTAGTGTGTGTGACTTCTACCTTTACCAACCGCATGGAGTATCATAAAGGAACTTTCGTTTTAGTTAACTAAAAAGACAACAGTTCTGTTACAGAATGACAAAGGGGCATTTTAAAATGGCAGCTGTTATAAATACTTTCAATGTTATCCAATTAATACGCAATAACCAAAACTTATGCATTTTAATTAAATTGGTGACAATTCTTAGCGATAAGGTTAAAAGATGCCTTTGCAGTGAAACCGTGAAAAAAAACAATAGCTATTAATTCTTTGAAGATATTTGGTAACAGAACTATTGCTTCTGATCATCAGGCAAGTACAAGTGAGAAATCGATATGTTTGTGCTAAGGTTGCATGTTAATGTCTGCATGTGTATAACCTTCACAGATACGGCAGATGCAAAGTTTTCAGGTATGTTACCTTACCTGAATCAGATGGATCCCTCTCAAACACTTGCGCGGGATACCTGCAACAATTAGCCAGACTTATTAACAACTGAGTAACAAACTAATGTTTGCCTTTTCACGAGACACCCGAGTATCTTGCACTATCTAAACGTAAATACTCATATAACTGTTTGTTATTTTTTCAAAATCCTTTTGGAAGATCTTTGGCGAATTACGAGACATAGTGGTTGACACTGTCAATGTTCATCGCCATAAATAACTTTAGGAACTGAGATTTTAAATGTTAGTCTTTTGTCAGATCAATCCAAATAGTCTATTTTCGCATCTGTAATAGCTGCTTTCTACAATGACAGCGGACTCAATTTGTAAAGTGTTAGCCTCGTTTTGTTGTTAAATATTCAAAAATACTTGCGATAGAGAGCGAGAAGTCACACCTCCAACAATACACGCAGTTGTAAAAAGTGTAAAATTACATTGGAATTTAGGAATATT
>JAOBBB020087901.1:0-13524 GCA_025331005.2 Zoanthus gigantus
TGTAGACACAAGTTGAAGAAAACTCTTATTAGAGATTAATATTGTTGGACAGCCGAAGTTCACTTTAACAGTAAATCTGTAATTTAACACTTAGTGTGAATCATATAGAGAGAGAATTATCAAATTTGAGCTGCTGATGTAGACACAAGTTGAAGAAAACTCTTATTAGAGATTAATATTGTTGGACAGCCGAAGTTCACTTTAACAGTAAATCGAAGTTACAGCTGTAGGATGGACGTATGAAGACACGACTGACACTAATTTCTCAAACTTGTGTTTCAGTTTGCAGGAATAATTGTTCTGGGCATGGATATTGCGATCGTCGAACAAAGTTGTGTGTGTGTGAAAGCTTTTGGATGCAAGATATTTTCAAAGCCAACTTGGGGGCAAAGGAGAGCAATTGTGGTATGTAATCTCTACTGAAAATCCTGTGACCTTCTAATGTGCATGGCCATGTTAAATCGTACCAAAGATGTTCGTACATTATCCAAAGCCTTTTTCGTGTGTTGGATGCTAAATAGGAAGTGAAGATTTTGGTGTAAAAAAATTTTTATTTTTCAAAGCCATCAATGATGACATCATTTAATTAATGTCAAAGCATGTATTCATTATCAAGGAACAGTTGTGCCAAAGCTTTTGGCAATTGGTCAATGTGTTCAGATTTGAGGCCAAAAAAATCGAGTGAGGGGTGTCCGTTCGACCCCCATCCTTGAGGCTTTTAGAGTTAAGTAAGTAACTGAACAAAATGTTTTAACAAGTAATTACGTCTTAAATGAAAAGAACTTTACCTATCGTAACACCATCCTCAACACTAAAATAATTAGCAACGCCTTGTCTCTTCTTGAATACACTAATTATTCTGGAAATAGTGTCAAGATGACGATTTTGCTTCGACTCATAACTCTAATCATGAACGTGCTTACTAAATCATTACGTTGCTACAAATAGCTAGCTCTTTTTTTTTCGGATTTTAGACTGGAGTATCCTGTACGTCACAGTGATAATATTTGGTATCATTATGGGTGTCGGAGGAATCATTTGGGGAGTTTGTTTCTGCATGGGAAGGTAAGGAAAGAACATGAGCAATTTGTTAATGTCCACAGTACCTGCCTGAAGTGAGCCTTTGGGATAGAAAAAATACAAATTGATTTGGTTTGTCACAGCGCAAAATAAATGTTTTAAAATAGCAAAAGTAAACTAAAGTAGACCTTCTCCAAAACGTCTGTGGTTTCAAAGTTCGATTGTTAAGGGTGTTACAACCATTTCGTTGAAGTCTGAATTTTTATTTCCGGCCGTCTCTTTTACTATTACTTTAGGAGAGTAAGTGCTTACGAAGGTCGACTCTGATCAGGAAGTCTTCTTTTTTTGCTGTTAATTAAATCGTGGACGTGCTCGCGAAGATTTGTTTGTAACTGGCAGCCTTCTCTTTTGCTGTTAATGAAATTGTGTATGTATTCGTTAAGATTTATTCCTAACTGGCAACATTCTCTTTTGCTATTAATGAATTGCGTACGTATTCGCGAAGATTTATTCCTAACTGGCAGCCTTCTCTTTTGCTATTACGTAAATTACGTATGTATTCGGGAAGATTTATTCCTAACTGGCAGTCTTCTCTTTTGCCATTACGTAAATTGCGTACGTATTCGCGAAGATTTATTCCTAACTGACAGCCTTCTCATTTGCTATTAATGAAATTGCTTACGTATTCGCGAAGATTTATTCCTAACTGGCAGCCTTCTCTTTTGCTATTACGTAAATTGCGTACGTATTCGCGAAAATTTTCTCTTAACTGGTAAAAAACCTCGGCCTATTTTTAGTAGATTTGCTCTACCATCTTGGAATTATGCTGAACGGCATAGAATTTTCATCTAAAATCTTTACGGTAAAACTGTTCCTACTATTAAAGAACTTTGTTGTGGAACTTACGTAGTTGCTTCGTCTTTTTGCCTCTTATGACTGTTGATATACTACCTTGCTTTTGCTTTTTCTGTATAACATGTTTGGTCTTTGTTTTCTTTGTTTATAATGATATCAGATTTATATAGTGCATATACCATGTGAATTGTTCAAATGCGCTTTACAAGCAAGTATAGAGTTGATCGTTGAGAGACGAAGATCGTCCACTACAGCGGCTCACAAATATTTTATATATTAATAATGCTTTCAGTAGAAAGGACAGGCCACACAACATCGGAATCACTACTCTACTCTTTGCGATAGATGTGTGTACATGGGTTCTTTTAACTTCCTCGATAGAGCGTCGGGAGACTGGGTCTACGGATTAACGTCCTAACTCCTTATCCTAGAAGACACGAAGGCCAAATCATTTCCAGATATTAAAGCAAAGGCAGCACCTTCTCAATTATTGTAAGACCCCGAATGTTGGTCCGGCCGGGAATTGAACCTTAGCCTCCCGCGCGATAGACTGGCACCTTAAACTAAGCTAACCAGACGCCAAATCAGCTGTTCAGCGGCTATGCATGATTAGAAACAAGACCCTCTAAAAAGTTAGTTTCTTTTTTTGCTAAAAAAAAAATTGCAAATACAAAAGACGTTTCTTGATCTTCGAACTTGTTTTAAACAATAAAATTCAAAACATGGTTAACCGATCAATTTCGATATATTAAAATTCAATTTGTGTCCGAAGCTTGGGAGAATACAACAAAAGAAATGAATTATTCTTTCGTCAATGCCTACTGCAATTTCTTTTGCTTTATTCCCCTAAGCCTTGAAACAAAGTTAAATTTCAATAATTTTATATCGAAATTGGTCTATTTCATTATTGTTCAGCTGTACATCATTCAACTATTTTCCTCCTTTTTGACTCACGGATTGTCCGTATTAGTAGCAGTGATATAAAGCTGGGACTTCTCAATTGCATGAAATTTTGTGCAGCAAAAGCTAGTGTATCAAATCCTTTAGCCTGCTCTGCGGAGTGAAACAATCGAACCATAATCAACTTCAAGGATTGTGCAAAGTTTCAAAGGCAGACGCAATGTACAAACATGTGGAATAACTCAGCAAGCTTTGTTTAAAGTTGTATAATAACTTGGCATAGCTTAATTGTCTGGAAGTGCACAAAATTTCAGTTAGAACAACAACAAGAAACGGCTAGGCATGATTTAAATTTAGTTATCTATGTAGTCTGCCGCACTTTGACTAGGTTCGGCCTTTTAATACGATCAATAATGGTAATAGGACTGAGCGGAGTCCAATTCGATCTGTAATCATACGAGTGACTAACAAAATTGGACGACCGCGAAGCGGGAGTCTGATCTGTTAATCACGAGTATGATCACATCCTGAATTGGACTCCACTCAGTTTTTTTAATTACCATTATTAATCGTAATTTATCATAATCATTACAATTTCCGAAAAGCAAAAAAGTGCAATTCGAAAAATAGCTTTTAATTGCAATTTTTTATTTTTGGTAAGTACAATTTCTGAAAAAATAAATATGGAAAAAAGCTTTAAAAATGGCTTTAAACAGCCTTTGGAAAAGGCCCCTGCTTTGAAGGGAAAGTTGTTCAGTTGCTATAACTGAATGATTGTAATCTATGTTGTGACTGGTGGGTTTCGCTGAAAATACTTTTAAAAAATGAATGGCTCAAGGAACAGTCCGATTACAGGTGTCCAATTACACCGTCCGATTACAATTTTGCAGATTAATTACTGCAACATACAAGCAGTTTATGCACCAATCACATTTGAGAAAATTGTAATGATTGTGATTAATATAAATACTCAACACAAATACTGCTTTGGAGTTGAGGTGCACATCGCCAAAAAATAAATGCAAGAACTGAAAAAAAATTGCAGAGCCATACATATTTCCTGAGTTATAATCTAATACGCTGTTCCCATTGACCACGGTAAAGAGTCATTTGAAAGCGAACGACTTTGACGGGTCTCCAACATGTAAAGTTTTTAACTTTTTTTAATAATTCTGGAGAAGCAAATATGGGCTTGTGAGAAACATTTTCTTTCCCTTTTTTGAGCATTTGTTTTTGGCATTCATTCTGTTATCAAAACTCTTTAACTCTGGGTTTCCGACTTTATATTCACGTACCCCTTATTAACGAGTCAAGAGCAAGACGAGCAACTTCAGCGTGAAAATATAAATATCTCGGTATCAATCTCAGTTTTAGTCATGATTTCCAATTTCGATTCCTTTTTAATTCCACCAGACTACAATTTCAAAAGTCTCAATGAGATGACATACTGTACACAAGTAGAACTACCATTCAGACCAAAACTAGCTTCCTACACACACAAGTCGTTCAAGATTCGTGTCAAAAAGTAAGAGTGTTTCCCAGATTTTCCTCTGATTTTTCAGTTCGGCTTTAAATTTTCGAACGAAGATACATTAATAATAGCAAACAATTAAACCATTGCCATAAACGAATCAAAGAATTGACCTCAAAATTGATTAAACGGTAAAGCTAGAGTAAAACCAGTTTCCGTAAACTTGTAAACATTGCGGATCGAGAAACTTTATATACAAACCAACCTCGCAAAGCAGACTGGAGGATCTAAAACAATAACCATTGTATCACAAAATTTTAGGCAACTAAAAAAGTCTCTGCTATAACTCGCTGCTACTCCTACGGAGTATCCGTGAGTCAATAAAATAGCGTTTTTGAAAAATAAGTAAATGTAGGTTTATTTGTTCACAAAATCAATAGAAAATGAATTTTGATTTAATTGTTTATAGTTAAGATTTCAATATTTATAAGATTTTAAGGTTCAATCCCTTCGACTTCAGGGTTTACGACTTGTAAAATTACCTTTTTATTTGAAAATTATTTCAAATGCCACAACATTCATTTTAGCATCTTTTTTTTCTAAGCCTACAAAAATTTGTTCAACAAGGGTTTCCTCTTGCAAGGATAGAAAGAACCCTGAAAGGGATTTTGTTTGCTGTTTAGCCGACTCGATGGCTGGTGTTCAAACAACTTTAGAAGGTCAAATTCTTAAAAAAATTTGATTTTTAAGAAAAAGATACAAAATGGGTTAACAGTCTACCTTCCGAATCTCTCACCTTACTTATTTTTTAGCCGTAGGATAGGATTAATCTCTCGGAAGAAGCATTTAGTGTTCCTTCGAAACAATCATTAACTTTTTTATTTGTACTAACAGAGGAAAACCAAATAACTGACTTTTATATATACTAAGGGATGAGCTAAAACGGCATTTTATTTTTACTTTTGTCGGTTTGGTTCATTAGCTGTGATAATTTAGTAACTGGTAGTTAACAAACTGATCTACAACTGGTTTGGGATGTAGTTTTACCAAACTCAACTACACACAGCTGAGGTATCAGTATCATTAACTTGTTTGGTTTGCTAAGCAGATTATGTCCTAATTTTAAGTTTATAACTGAAAAACCTACTGGTTTTCATTTTTTTGAAGAATAAACTATTTTCGGAGTTCTAACACTAAAAAGGTGTTTGGTTGACAACTGTTATTTACTGTTTACTCACTCGTTGAGGCATTGAGGATCTCTTTCCGCCTATTTCCCAATCCTGATTGTTTGCCGGGTTAAAAGCCCTGGTTTCTGTAGCCAGAGTTACAAGAAGACAAATAACTACCAGAAAAAAAGTTTTTAGATTGTTTTCCATGTTTCTTCGATGTGGATAACAATTTTGGAACGCTTACTTGAAAGGACGGAGTCTCTTTATAAAGATATCTAACGTATCTAGATACACAAGATTGAAAGCTCTAGTTAGAAACGTTTAACCACAAACACCTGGAAATTTTGATTTTATCAGGAATAACTGAAAAACAATTGTTTTTGATAAGAAATCTAGAGGATACGAGCAAATTATGCCGAACAATTTTAATTGGTAAAAAGAAAAAGTTATACTAATCTACCCAAACAATCGTAACAGGTTTTGTTTTTGTAATGTGACCAGCTCTATTTAACATACATCACCTGTCCGTTTGTATGTACAAAGCCACACTCTGATTCACATATATAAACTGCCTAATACCTTATTCTAATGAACCCATTTTGTTAACCTACACATTATGAGATTTCCTGAAAAATTTCAAAGAAAACTTAAGTTGGCTTTGGAATTGTTATCCAGCAAGTTTAGTAGAAAAGGGGGAACGCCTTCACGTTACAGATATGTGTGGGAAAAGAAACGATTTTAATCTCTTGCCTTTGTGTAGAAAATTTAACTTTCTTAACTAAAGCTTTACTTTATAAAAATGAGTTTCTCACTTGAATTTTTACAAAACTTGAACCGGTAAAATCCGAGCTAAAATAACTTACCTATAACAAAGATTTCATTAAAAGCCTTAAATTCTTTAACAACATGCCATTTATCGTTCATGAAACGGTATTGCAGAATTTATGAAGGAAAAAGTTTTCAAAAAATAAGTAATCGAATAACTTAACTGATCTAACAGCATTTCGCTCGATCATTTTATGATAAGATGCAACTGATAAACGGGTAGAATGACTAAAGCCGGAGGACGTTAATACCTGACAAGATGGTTTTGATAATTTTGGTCAAGTTAATTTGGAAGGCGATTGTCGAATTTTTATTTTTTTTTTTTTTGTCGTTTTTCTTTTCTTTTATCTTCTTTTCATTGCTAAAGACAAACTTTCTTATTGCTGAACCGAATTTAGCTTTTCTTTAAATAAGCAAAGGTTTTGCAAATGAAATTAACGTTTACTTTTTTCGTCACCAATTATTTATCTTTGTAATGAAACATACGTTTAACTGGATCTAAAATTTTTTATCTTTCTATTGTAGTCTGTAGATATAAAAAAGAGTGAATCAATAGAAACAATGCAAACAATATAGCTATGAGTACTGAAATCGGATATCTTACTGTGCATAGGTTTTCTTAAAATCATGATACCCAAGTTTTTTCTAGTAAATATCACTTAACTGGCAAAAAAAACCTTTAAGACCTTTGACTAGTTTTACCAATTAGAAATATTTTGATCTAAAGTGATTGGGAAGTGAAAAAATACTTTTCGACACATTCGCATACCATTTTTATACGAGTCAAGGCAAAGGTTCTATTTAGAATAAACAGTGTTTTAATAAAAACCAAAAAAAAAAGAAAAAAGAAACCATATATAACAAGTATTTTGCTGTCTGTTTCTGGTAAACTGTGAGTTTTATTTGGCATAGTTAAAGAAAAACAATCTGCATTAACACCTCGTGGGAGAAATCGCAGAAAGCGAACAAAAAGATTCGCCTAGTGAAAAAAACTTACAGATTGTCATAAAAAGTTTATAATTATTAATATTGTAATGCCGAACATATTAAATCATAAGAAACTACAAGGAGATATCAACCGGTACGCTGAGGTGCTACAGTAATATTTGTCCAAGGCTATCAAATAAGTAATGAGATTAGCCGATTTTATTGTGTTAAACCATAAATTTGTGGCTATTTCTCTCCACAAGACTCACATTGATTATGTGGTCAAGAAACAAGCTTTGATACTTTTAGCAAATAAAAAGAGTTGGTTATGACACTTATGGTATTGCAATTTTTGCGCTCCCGTAAACGGCCGTTAAAGAAACTAATGTTGTGGTGGTTTGACTTAACGATGAGATTCTAAAGATCTTGTTCATTAGTAAATGTCGATTATTTTTTAACACAAATTTGCTAATACTCACTTCTGAACAAAACATTGATGATTGGGATAAGATATAAAATTATTCGATACACTAAAAAAAAATAAATAGATGGAAAATCGAGACTAATTTCAGTTTGTTTTTTTTTTGCCTCAATTTTAACAATACTGTTTTTTTAAAACTGAACACCAAACAGAAAGTTCGATGATGAACAGTTTCATATCTTAGGAAACAGGTGTTTCCTCGCCTTAATGTCTACAGGGAAATGAGGAAAGAAACAACGATAAAAATTTTCAATAAACAATCTACAAGCTTTTTTAACCCGATCTCGAAGAGTTGCGTCCTTATATAATTCAGTCTCATACTGCAATTAAAGCCATTAGCAAAACCTCGTTTCTCGTTTTTTGTTTTCTCGTTTTATTTCTCGTAAGTAAATCTAACCTGAAACAAACAATCGCAAAAGATAAACTCTTAATTTTTTTGAGGTTCATTTCACCTTATGTAATGTATAGGTAATGGGAGTAGACACATAGGTATAATGGGAGTAAACTAGACCGTTAGGTTTCCTTCAAAGTATGCTGAGCAGGTACGTAGTGCATGTTGTTTCTGAGCATAGAACTATAATCGATAACAACTTAGGTTGTATTTATTATTATTATCAAATAATATTGAATGCGACTTATAAAGATCACTTCTGCTTTTGAAAACCAAAATATAATATACGTATATAGTGACTGGAGCTCAGTCCCACTCCTAGCCCCAGCTGTCTTGAGAATATTTAGATTTTTAATAGCTAACTTTGAGTATTGAATTTTGTTCGCTGTTTCCGAGAGTTACTTACTTATAGTGAGTTTTTATTACATTCCGAAAGTTATTTAGTTAGCGAGTTTCTATTACGTATGTTATTTTTATTGAATTTGTAAGCCCAACAAAAATTAATATGTACAGATAACGAATCCTCAATGCAACAAAGTTATTCCTCGTTGGAGCTCTTAACCATCAGAAGAGTCAAGTTTTGTTTCTATCTATGTTATCATTCAATGTAATATGATTTAACTCGTAATTAATGGTAATAATACATCGGTATGAAAGATTATTAAGTTATCATTGTGTAATTGCCATATTTCTTCTTTATACAATCATTTGAACCAGCTTAATGGCGAAAGATGTTGAAGGAAAAGTAGAAAAACGTAGACGTTTAAATGACATTTTTCATTTAATACTTATTTCAGTTCTTTTAGGTTGTTTCTAGAACTCATTTACAATCACTGAAACTAATTTAGTATATTCTGATAATAAGTAAACTCTGGTCAAAAATCTATATACAACAAAGTTTCAATCATGTTTCTTTCATCAGTGCATACCAGTGTTTCTCTCGCGCGGCGCTGACCTTTTTTTAAGTACAAGTATGCGTATGTAGATAGCACATATACATGTTTACTGGTACTAAGTTCATTGGTACTAAGCTACGGGAAAGAACATAAACTAGACCACAAAAGCAAAATTCATTTACTACCGATTTTTGATAGCTCGTAGGACGCTGAGAACAAACATTTTTCAACTGAAGTAGGAAAACCTTAACTATGCTATTTGCAGAAAAATTTTCACGATCTTAAAATGGAACATATGTTTCGAAAACGTCTTAATTACAATCAGCAGTCTGTTCTTATACAAAGATAGCTGGGGCTGCCTGTGTATCAACAAACTTCTCCAGTTCGATTCTTGCTGTGTCCACTACACCTTTTTTTGCTCACTGAATAATCTTCCTCCAAAAATATATTAGTCTCTTCTTTTTTCCTTCACGTCTCCTACTCACTTTAAGAAAGTATAACATCATAAAGATGTTAATACAAAAAAATGAAATATTAGATATTAAAAACATTTTTTGTTATTTTTTCACTTTTAAAACTCACTTCTTGAGTATTTAAAGGCCATAAACATATCAATACAAAATTCATTTAGATATTTTCATTTTGATCAGCGAATGAATGAATCACACAAACGATTCTTGCTTGCTTGAGAGACGAAACGACAAGGGACACACAAAATCGTTATGGAGTCCTACATCTGCATACTATATTGCCACAATGGCAGATAACAAGTTTTTACAGTGATTTTGTCTGCAAGCATTTTGCTTGGCGCTGGTAGCTGATCTTTCAATGCAAGATCGACTGCTACAATTCAATTTTGAAAATTCGCTTCGAGTCCAAGCAAAGACCCACAGGCAAAATCTTGATCAGAATGCAGAACAATTTTCTTTCAAGCCGACTTAGTTACCAATGCACCGCCACTGTCACGTGATGTCGAGGTGTTTACCGGCAGCCGGCCGTACGTACGTACTTCAAAAAATGTTCTGCACTTAACAACAGAATTAAAAACACACACATAACGCAATACATTGAGAATATTGTATTGGGATCGAGTAAGCGACTAACAATACAAGCCGAAGAAAAACTACTAATAATACATAAATACAAAACTTACACAATGTTAATAGAAAAACAATATGACTATAAAAGAAAAAAATCTTCATTGATAATATCTAGATTATGCAATTAAGAGGGAAAACCAGGGAGGCCAGAAAAAACCAAAAAACCTCTTTTGAGGAAAAGGGAAATCTGGGTCAGGCCAAGGTTGAACCCTCATCCCCTGACAGGATGGAAAATGTATTATATAAAGATAAATGTCTAACTATTCCCTCAATATTTTTCAAAAAACTACTTGTTTCAAATATTTAATGCTCTGGAAACTTCTAACAAGTCATTACTGGAAAATTTGATGTATCTGTTCTTAGAGGTTGGACAGCGCCAGCCTGCATGCCTGTCAAGCAAATCACTGTTCAATAGGCGGCAACCAGCATTTGATGCAGCTCCGGACTTTATGCTGTGTCCGCCCAAGAGCGCCAAGATTCCCAACTGGAGGAGTACTTCGGATTGGTGGAGGTGGCTTTAGCAGACACTTGTAACTGGATTAGATCGCTCGACAGGTTAAGTAGATGCTATGTGTTAAGTCACTTACTTCCTTCCAAGACACGCACGGACAATTCATGCCTCCATCATTGTAACAGAAACTTCTGCATTTTAGTTGACTTATTAACTTCTGCATTTTAATTGACTTTGAGATTGTAATTTTGCGATATTACAAATTTTTTTTCAAGGAATTACGCATTTTGCACAGAATTACAAAGTAATTGCACCGCTCTTGACCAATTAAAATCAAGTTGTACTTAGAAATGCTTTAAATGACAGCCAGGTTTGGGATAATTTCGACGCTGGAGCGTACTTATTTATCCATGCAGTTTCATCACGTATAATATTATTCAAGTTAGGGTCTGGGTAAGGGTTAATTTGAATGATTAAACAATAGTACGCTCTAGGACAGAAAGTTTACCCCTTGATTTGACATAATCAAAGGTTGAACACATTCTCTGCTAAAAATAAATATATTTACAAAGTTACAAACTTTCGACTCATTGACCGATTCATTGCCGGGGTTTAAGATAATGAAATAATACAAACTTTTAAGTTCAATAGATAAACACACCTAAAACCTATCTATCATCCGGAAATAAAAGATAAGTTTTCAATATTTTTACCTTAAAACTAGTAGTAATCAAAGATTAGGCATGCGCTTTCGAGGCATTTCTATTTTGTTAAGAATTGACTGAATAAAGTAGCCGAATGAAAAAAAAAAAAAAGAGCCGAGTTTGCGTTCTAGCTGGTAGGAGTTTTTGAAACTACTACAGATTTTCTTACGATATCTATCTCTCTCTCTCTGTCTCTCTCTGTCTCTGTCTCTGTCTCTCTCTATTGATATCCTGATCGCTGTATTGTATTTTTCAGTAACGGAAGAATTTCTCTGATAAGAATAAAACATTTTGTTGAAATATGATGACCATTTTTATTGGTTGTGCGCATGCGTGTAGGTTCTGGCCAAACCGTGGAGTTGAGTTCGGGTGGTTTGTGCTTTTTACCGTTCCATTTTTATTCAATGATACTTTTGATTTACCTTATTATAGGAAATTAACGCTCGTGTTAGTTAAGGTATTGGAAATTAACGCAACTTAAATTAACGCGAAGTAAAGGAAAAATTACTTTCCAATAAAGGAAATTAACGCGAAAGAGGTGCTAAAACTTCAAAATGAAGGAAATTAACGCAACCACACAAAGAAACGGAACTTGTAGAGACAACAGGAACAAATTTATGGTAACAACACACTGTTAACAAGTTAACAAAATCCAAAACTCAAACGAATCTCCCTATATTTCGAGGGTCCTTTTTAGCGTTCTTTTTAGATACTGGTGGATCTGCACCCTGATGAAACAATGCTAAAAAACTCCAAACTATTCAAAACGCAAACTTTTCGCAACTGAACACAAATGTTCGTAAAAATGTTGTCCCTAAACGTTGTGGTTTAGCGGAGTTTAACTTCACTTAATTAATGGAATGGAAATTAACGCTCCGCTAAATTAAGAGCGCGGAAATTAACGCTCACAAAAATTAACGCGACTTAAATTAACGCGAATTTCCCAAATAGGCGTTAATTTCCTATAATAAGGTACATCACATACTTAGTTCTCTGATTCTAGAAGCCCAAACAGGTCACGTGATCTCTTCGTGCAAGACGCTTATGCGCGGGAAATCGATCGAAGGTTTTGTTGTATTTTTTGTGCAACTCTAATATTACGATTATTGATGACATAATATGGAAGACAGTACTCTTAAAAAACTTTTTTTTAAAAAAAGCTTTATCCAATGAGAAAAAAGAAATCACTCGGTTCTTAGCTCTACGATTCTAATAACGCAAACGACAAATCGAACTCTCCGCAATTAACAATTAAACCGAACGGCACTCGCATAACCATGATTATTATACTAGTATTAACTGTTTACGAAGTTCAACAATGCGTGCGAAATTTCATTCAAAAATGTTTTGTAAAACTCAACTGTAGTGTTGATCCGTCTACACCTGCACTTTTTCCATTCAACCCATGGTTTACATATATAAAGATAAGAAAAGCCTCTTGAGTCGAAACGACTGCTGTGCCTAAAGAGCCGTAAGAACCGGTGAAACGACCGTTGCTCAACAGGCGAAAAAAAATGACTTTGTTCATATATATTTCTTTATATCGTTCGATACAGGATAATAATTTAATAATTATAGATATCTATTGACCATTCAGTTTTTCATCTAGTGAATATTTTCTTGCTACTTTGCTCATTATCTTTTTTGTAATGTATCATTATGCAGACTAAATAGATTGTTTTTTGTTGGTTCCGCAACATGTGGTCCTATATCTAATCAACTGCAAACAAACAAACATGCCATTGCAAAACAGCTGTTTACAGTCTGCGTCATTAGCATACAACTTTAGGAAGCGAACGAACAAAGGTAAACATGATTTGAGTTTAAAATCTTGAGACAAATAGTCAAGTTAACAAAGATATGAAATTATTGACTCTATGCGAGCAGTTTCTTAAAGATATCGCGGTTCCAAAATACTCAAAACAGCTGGTAGGTAAATATCAGCTTATTCGTTGATAACACGCGAACAAATGTTCCAATAACTTGTCCATACAAAAAACGTTGCTCTATAATTGATTATTTTGTTTGGCCATCACATTCTTTGAACAAATTAAATGACTCAAAGACAATGCGTCGGAAAATATGAATATGGTTACAAGATACACATCATTTTGTACAATTGTTTACATTACTTGCACAATCAACTGATGGTATAAATCTCACTAATACTCGGCGACTTTTCAATCTGCTGGGCATTTCAAACTCACACCATGATTTTTATCGTGCTGTTTTTCATTTTCTTCAGAATGCTAGATACCAAAAGCATTGATGTAAGTATACTTATGTGCAAGTTTTATTCAGATATTTTTTTAAGCAGAATCATATTTTCATATT